>OZ014438.1:20350955-20633184 GCA_963966035.1 Acleris laterana
AGTCTTAACGAGATCACCATTCTGAGACATACTATAGATCAAGAATTAAAATGCCTCGATTTGACTAATATTACACCGGCTCCGGCTCTGATACTATACCGCGTATCAGTAGTCCTCACTAGCGCACAAAAGTGCTAAAGCCTGACCCAACCTACTGAAATTTTGAAAAGCATGCCAAATTGTGTGCATTGTGCAGTCGTACGATGCGTGTTTTCTCTCTGCGAGCAGTAGACAAGACACACTGCTGTTGGCAACCAAGGTCACTTTGGTGGAGAGCTTGGTTGTTCACCGTGTAGCAGCCGCTTTATATTTGGTAATAAAACCAGTTTGGTTGATTTGACATTGTATTTTTTTTACAAATTTACATTCGCAAAGTTTAATAATATTATTAAATATTTTTAGATATCCATCTGATACTGAAGCAAGGGAGCTTTGGATTACAGAAGCGAAACAGTTGAAAATGATTTTTTATTTATGTTTTAAATAAAACTACATTCGTTTTAACCTAATTTGTTTTGCATTTGTATTTCATTCATTCATTAAATTTATAGACCAGGGTAGAAGCCTTTAAAAATAATAAAAAGTGAAAAAAAATAATAGTAGGATGAAACCCATTGGAAAAGGAGGAGAATATTATAAAAATAAAAGGAAAAATAATTTACGGGCGATCTGAGGTCGGGAAGGGGGTGGGGGTGAGTTTAAAAGGGTAAAAAACGGTTTTTCTCGATTTCCGGCAAAACTAAAAGTCCTATCGAAAAAAATCAAATGGCAAAGTTGTAGGTAATAAAAAGATCTAAAACTTTTGTATTTACACTTTTTTCACATAACCTCAAAATTTATGTGAAAAATCCAAAAAACCAAGTTTTTGGTTTTTTATTTTTATCTTTTACAAACATTATTTTTTTTTAACGAAATTTGGTGAAAACTTACCTTTTTATGTCCCAAATACGCTGTAATTTATTTGATTAAAAATGTTTACCAACTTTTTGAAAAAAGCTGATATTTTGACGGGTGAATTTTCGATTGAAAATTAGGGTGTTTTTTCGATATTAATTCAAAATAAGGTGAAAAAATAAATATTTTTAATCAAATAAATTACAGCGTATTTGGGACATAAAAAGGTAAGTTTTCACCAAATTTCGTTAAAAAAAAATAATGTTTGTAAAAGATAAAAATAAAAAACCAAAAACTTGGTTTTTTGGATTTTTCACATAAATTTTGAGGTTATGTGAAAAAAGTGTAAATACAAAAGTTTTAGATCTTTTTATTACCTACAACTTTGCCATTTGATTTTTTTCGATAGGACTTTTAGTTTTGCCGGAAATCGAGAAAAACCGTTTTTTACCCTTAAAAACTCACCCGCACCCCCTTCCCGACCTCAGATCGCCCGTAAATTATTTTTCCTTTTATTTTTATAATATTCTCCTCCTTTTCCAATGGGTTTCATCCTACTATTATTTTTTTTGGTTTTAAAAATTATCGACCCTGGTCTATTAAGAGCTAGGCTCTTGTCGGTGAAGTAATTGCCACTTTTCTCTACTCTGTGCTAGCTTTTTCACCTCCTGATACGACACGACATTGGCCTTCTGTCTTATTTGGTTGAAGTAAGTAAGCCTAGGTCTTCCTCTTCCTCTTTTTCCTTCGACTTTACCCTCTAAAATATTCAAAAAGAAAGTATCATGCCGTATCAAGTGTCCTATCATCTTTCCTCTTCTACATTCTATAGTTTTTAAAATATGTCTTTCTTCGTTCACCATCTTCAAAACCTCTTCGTTGGTTTTCTTTTCCGTCCAGCTAATTCTTTCCATTCTTCGCCAACACCACATTTGTATTTAAGCAGCGATAAATAGTCATAGGTACCCACAATTTTATAATCAGCGACCTAACATTTTTCAAATAAACTTACGTCATATTTGGACGTTTTGAGCATTCGATATTTTAATCATGTGGCATTTCAGACGTAGACATAACAACACATTTAGTGCAGTCATTGAAGCGAAAAATACGGTCTTACCTCCGATTTTTTTTACTGTGAACCGATTTGCATGAAATTTTGGAATTAGGCTCATCTTACCCTTAACTTCAAAAGTGAAAATGATCTGAACTCCGCCTATTATTTTTAAGGGGTGTAAACAACCCCTTAATGGAAAAATTGACATTGAGCCATTTTATCGCTAGAAAACATGTCTAATAGTAAGTGGTGAAATTGTAACGTGTTTTCTAACACAATTACCTCATATTAAAATCATTTTCAACCCCTTGAAAATCTTACAACCCTTGCAAACAACCCCTAAATTGAAAAAATCACAAAAAAATACTTTGGTATGACATAAAAAGATGTAAGTATAGAGTAAGTAATATTTTATATTCTCTATAATAATTATCAAATTTTTAACCCCCTTTCAACCCTTGAAAAGTACCCCTTGATAAAAATTGTTAATTTTTTTTTTTGGTATAAATGAAAATAATTAAATATTATTCCACACTCTCGAAAATGATTATCATATTCTTAAGCTTTTCTACCCTTAAAACTACCCCTAAATTAAAACAGTAAATATATATGATTACAGCTACCATTTTTTTTAATGAGCATGTTAAATTTGAAACGTCCAAATTCGTCAAAATTCGTGGCCTTACCCATATAAGAACGTTGGTATGTAATTCATGCCTACGTTTCCAAAATATATGAGCCATATTATGTATATAATTATATACACATTACAATAGTTTTGGGTCTCTATTATACTGCGTACTTTCACATTGCTCCAAATATTCACACTCCGAAACTTTCAGTTACTAAGTAGAAAAAAATATGATAAGTTTTTGGACCATAACTCCTTGAATTTTCATGCTATCACAATTTATAAAAAAACATTGTAAAGGTAATTAAGAGAGCTACAACATCCTTCATTGCAATATATAGTAGAAAACCTTTTTCTAAAACGGTGAAGGGTTAAAGGGGCTTAAGAGAGGCTGTGATTGCGCTGCCACGCGCTCTTTAAACAATCATATCTCCGTCATTTTTTGTTTGACAGAAAAACAAAAAAACCAAATTGTTTGTCAGAAAAATACCTAATTTTTTTATCCCTACTTTTTTATACGTATCTGTCGTCATTTTTGAGATATTATGAAAAAAAGATGGGTGTTTTAAGAATTTGAATTTTTTTATTTATTTTTAATCGTGACTTTTTTGAAAAATATGTGTCCTGAAGCAGCCAAACTGATACAATCTATCAAACTCTTCATAATAAAGTTAATTCTAGGCGGAATACGATTAATTTTAATTTTGGTGGAAATGGTACTTATGAAACCCATGATTTAAAAGAAAAAACATTAGATGCTCCTCTTATTTGCAATACAGCTCACTTATTTTACGTGCAAAAGACTTTTAATAGTGCTCATTTTAAAACTTATTTCAAGCACTACAAAACCCTTTTTTATTAGAATGCATAAAATGCATCTGCTCGCCGCTAGATGGCATTGACCACATCGATTAAATTTCAGACAAAATAAAAAACGGCTTTGATCTTTAATATCTACCTTAATATTGCACTTAGAATACTTTATTAAAACCAAATTGTTCATTTTTTTACCTGCTACAATTTTGTTTTTTATAAAATTTTCGATACAACGTATATTTTTGGAGATATTTGCAAAAAACCGATGAAAAACGTGAAAAAATTGCGAATTTTCAATTGCCAATAACTTGAAAAGTATTGGATTTTTCGAAAAACTTTATAGAGGATTTTTTGCTTAAAATTAGGCTTTCTATCGATATCCGAGGTTATTTTGAAGAAAAAAAAAAACACCCCCGAGAAGGGGTGGCAACCACCACCAGGGTGGTTGCGGAGTTCAAATCATTTTTACTTTTGAAGTTAAGGGTAAGATGAACCTAATTCCAAAATTGTATGCAATTCGATTGACAGTAACAAAATTCGGAGCAATAATGCTTCAATGACTGCACTAATAAAAAAAAATGAACAAATACAGAAACATTTTATTTATAAAGAACTATCAACACAAAGCAAAAAATCGACAAACAAATGACATCAATAATGGCGGCCATTCGATCCTCCGCAACTCGACTGATATAAGAATAGAGGTCAAATCAAATGTCTTTGTTTTTCAGAGATATTCGTGAATGAAATAATATTATCGAAAGCGATGTTATTATATAGCTATAATAACATTTTTTCATCACACTTGCTCGTAAATAGTGTCCTAACATGCTAGAAAAATCGACCGTAAATCCAAAATAATACCCGCGGGCCTTTTACCATTACGTACGTAATGTGCGTAATAGCTTTTTTTTTAAATATTATACGTGGACTCAAACTATCACAATACGTCAGGACCCCAACTCTTGTGCCATTCGATATGAACTTTCATTCGAGATGAAATGTCAGTTGCATACAATTTCCTAAAAATCTCGCATATAAACTATTGATCTCGACTGTCACTAGAATCGGACTCCGAAACCGTTTGACATTATCTGTGGTAAGTCACAGACAATGATGTAGTCTGCCGAGACATATCCTATAATCTGTGGTCTGCCGCTAATAAGTTAAAAATATGATCTTTTGTCTGATTTTATTTCATTTCCTCGCAATTGTGATGAAAAACATTGTATGTTACACGGGTGGTAAAATAAATACAAACCTCGAGTCATTAAAGCCCTCAGCCTTCGGCTTCGGGCTTCTAACAGACTCTCGTTTGTAATTCTTTCTTTACCACCCTTAATACACAATGTACTATTTCATCACACTTGCTCGTAGCAAGTGTGATGAAAAAAAATTAAATGCACTGCGAGCTACCGCCATCGTCACCGACGATTTGTAGTGACCAAAATAATAATGTGCTCGCTCGGATGCTTTTTTTTTAATTAATAGTGTTTATGGCCAGTCTATGGTATACAATAGACTAGAAATTAAAAATGAAAATGACATGACAGACATGCAATGTTGCATGCGTGACGTTAGAGTAGACGTGAACACGACGTGAGTCGTATGACAGTTTTAACGTTTTTAAAAAAATATGTATTAATATATTTAAAGCAGATAAAAATATTTTTACATTTGTAGTATAACTCAGACAATAGTACAACAGAAGCAACGCTAAAATTAAGTGATAAAACAATATTTTTAAACTCAAATCAGTGACAGTCACGTTTGTTTATTGGTTAACATCCGCCATTTTGTACTGTCGTTTGTTTAGTGACTGGGTCCTTTCCAAGTGATGCTATCTAGTTCTTCCGAAAATACATGTTGTGATTTATCAAGTGTAGTACAATGTTTTTGCTAGAAACGTTGCCTTTTAGGGTACTAAATTAAATTGTGTGACTTGTCAATCTGACGTCGGTAAATCAGCTACCTATGTGCCGGATGTGTCCTACAATCGGTTAGGGCGATTTTACCTGCCACCTTGAGCGGTGTACGTGTCCCGACACCTATGCTGCCAAGATTATGAGTGGCAACGGGAACCAGGTGCCGTTGGCGCCGAGTCAACGTGGCCCCGCGCCGTATCCTTTTCAATTTCACATGTTATTGTAGTTTTATCATTATATTTACGTAATATATGCCACTTCAGCATCTGGCGGAGCCGCATTCGCGAATCTCTGTTTACTGTTAATTTGGTTTTAATAATCTTTCATAAATATAACTTCTCAGAAATATCAGTTTTAGTGAGAAATTGTGTTTTACTGTTATCTAAAGAAGTTAATATCTTGTTAACTTCTATTATTGTTTCTTGTTTATGATTAAAGTTTTAGAATTTTTGTTGTGAGGCAAACCCTCAACAGGTACCTAGCAAAAACATACAGGCATAATCAACATGGAGAGAGAAAATGAGATATAAATATGTGATATACCTATCAAAACAATCACATTTTATCACTTTCGTCTGCACCCTTAGCACTTCTAATGGGACAATGCGAATGTCATATGCTGGATTGTGCGAGTGATCACTGGTTTTTAGTTAAATTGGATGACAGAAATTTTATTATAAGGAAAACTAATTGATGTGGAGTTTTTTGGAAATGTTGTGTTTTGCCTTTAATAATTGAACATTTCACCTAATTGTGTAAATATAACTACTTCATACAAAACCTTTTGTTGTTAAAAAAACATACATTAAAGAAACTGTAATGTCAATCCCACCATAAAATAGGCCAAGTTCTTGTGTGCCACTGAAGTAGTGATATCTAAAAAGGAGCCAAGTTTGGTACTATATTGTTGATACCAATCAAACCATTTTACTGGTACAAATTGAGCCTTTACTTGGCAGTTTTCTATACGGTATATGACAATATCATGTAAGTTGTAGTCCTTTACTTGTGCTGCCTAAGGTATGTTTCAATTCTTGAAAAAATTTCAAAACTTTTTGGTCATTTGAAAATACCATAAATGTTTTGATGAGTGAGTCATTCCGTTAGTACCAGATACACCATTTTTGGAAATTAATAAATTAGTAAGTAATAGGATGGTTATAGATTTTTTACTAGGCTTTGACATCTTATACAGTCATCTGTATTACTTGCCTTGTGGTGTCTATCACTTTATGACGGATTACAAATTACAAATGATTATTTCACTGTCAGGAATCTTCAACTAAACTTAACTAGTTGACAGTTCAGTGATACCATAGTAAGTAATCAATTACATGCGCAATAATGTTTTTTATTTTAAATCTGAAATAAAATTTTGTTATGAATTTATAAAATAAAACAATAAATTATGATTTTAATAAATTAGGTATTGAGATACTGGTTCAACTTTATTTTGTGGGTTAGAATATGTTGATTAAAAACATCCAAATTACCCATTGGCAATATTATTGTGATTGACGAGTGACGACGCGTTGGCCTAGTTGGCAGCCTTTAGTCCCATCAGTCAGAAATGCATTTTTCCGTCTCGTTGCCAGATATGAAATGGGAAGGTTTTTCCCATCTCGTAGCCAGGTTTGGTAGCCAGTTTCAAATTGGGAAATGCATTTTCCCGTTTCGTAGCCAGATATGAAATGGGAATGCTTTTCCCAACTCGTAGTCAGCTTCAAATTGGGAAATGCATTTTCCCGTCTCGTAGCCAGATATAAAATGGGAATGATTTTCCCATCTCGGAGCCAGGTTTGGTAGCCACTAGTGTTCAGATAGGACTAAATAATTCCCGTTTCGTAGCCAGCTTCCAATTGAGATTTTTTTTTCCATTTTGAAGCTGGCTACCAAACCTGGCTACGAGATGGGACTAAATAATTCCCGTTTCGTAGCCAGCTTCCAATTGAGATTATTTTTTCCATTTCGATGCTGGCTACCAAACCTGGCTACGAGGTGGGACTAAAGGATTCCCGTTTCGTAGCCAGCTTCGAATCGGGATTATTTTTCCTAACTAAAGGGTTGGTAGTGACCCTGCCTACGAAGCTAGTGGCCCTGGGTTCACATCCCTGGGGAGGTATCCATTGAGCAACTTGTGATCCAGGAAAAGTTGAAGGTAACCAGTCTAGATACCCTATGAGATGGACAGACCAAATTCAAGCTGCTGTAGATAGTAGTAGTAAATTTAATGTATTCAATTTTCGAATTATAATAACAAGTTTATTTAATGCAGTCACCTCGTCTGTCTGGCTGTAGGGCTTAATTGTCTTATTCCCGGTTCCTATATTCAAGAAACGAATCGTATTCCTTACGTCTCGTTAAAATTTGACACATTTTGTACGTAGCAAATGTCAAATTTTAACGAGACGTAAGGAAAACGATTGAATATAGGAACCGGGCATTAGTCTACATGACGCCAACAGTTAATGCACTAATGCGTACAATGCGTTTTTATGCAGCCTATTCCTAGGATAAAGAAGGACTTTACGAGCATCAGGAGTGAAAAAATTATGACAGGGTGCATAAAACCATAAAATGTAATCCTAAGGTGTGGCAAAATATTTTCATGGACAATTCCTATGTTGTTACCAAAACAATCTTATCGGTAACAAAAAACCGGACTAGGACTTATGCCCCGTCTAGGGTTCTGTCGCTGTTACTACAAAAAATACATCTAAAGTACATAATGTTTACTTATAGTTCAGACAATAAAGGAACTATAGAGAGCGTGAGCAGGGACCTTAGCGATTCCTTCAGAATCACGGTGCTTAGAGAGTGAACATACGAGTACTAAAAGTTGTGGCTTCTAAGAGCCGGAAGGGGCGGCGGTGGCACAAAGAAGGCCGCTAGGTTCCCAAACTCCTCTTCAAACGCGCCGTGAGTGGCAGCGGGGTTGTAAAAGATCACTACCGGTTCATTGATAACTTCCGGCTTCAAGTACAATTTTAAGAAGCCTACCTTGCACTTCCTGGATGTTGCAGATTTTCGCAGTCTGTAAATACTTTAAGAACAGGGTGTTCAAATCCATGCTGCTGCATCTTTTTACTGGAGTGGACAATGTGAGGTAAAAATATTTTTTAATTATTTTCACTTTTCCTGAGTGTATTTTAAAAATAGTTGTCTATTCCAAAAAAAAATATCGTCAAACTGTCCAAGTTTGCCTGATTTTTTAATATTATCTTGGTTTTCTCAAAAAATATTCATGTCTCGCTAAGCTTTTTCATTTCAAGGTTGGCCTTTTGCCCATATAATTGGGTTATTGTTGTTAATTCAGTCTTATTTATATATAATTACAATAAATTTTAGATTTTCATGGCAGGCAAACTTTCTTTCATTTGCGTCCATGTTTGCCCACACACTGTCTGCTAAACTATAGCTCTTATGGCGTTCTTGTTTTAGAACGAGTAAAAATTCAAGGTCAAAATGGTGCTTCTATCATAATGCTTACCTACTAATGATGGATTCGTCTAGAAATTAGTGGGTAAATTTACCTGTTTAAATATCCACTTGTTTTCATCCAAGCAGTTTGTAGTTCTAACAACAACGGTTGTCAACTGTGGTTAATAGATTAATAAAAAAAAGTTTTTATTGGTAAGAATATTTTTATTCGTTTATTTAACGTGTACATTGACTCCACAGGTCTTTTATATATATTTCTCAGTTATATATATGTGGCACTTATTAAAGTTACACATTGTATTGTTAACATCATGTTTTAGTCGTTAATAAAAAACAGTTATAAAACGTAAACTGTGATATACCTCCATCATTCCTTTAAAGAAAAAAAACTCCAAAAATATTGGCTTGTATCTATTCTTTATATACCAAAATGACGGTTTTTAGTTTGAGTTAAAATAATAGCTTATTGACGTTAATACAAGACTACCCTTGTACACTTTTTTAGGCGGGCAAATTTGACAACCGGGAGAAGCCACATATCACTATGTGGCTTAATTTGACCACCGTCATAATTCTTGATTCAAGCTACTTACAGCATAAAATGCACAAGAGAAATGTTCTAAAAACTCATCTTACCATTTAAAATTACCTTTGTCTTCGCCATCGAGTAGGAGAACAGAATTACGGAATATAAATTAACCTGCACAAAACATGACCAATGACGTCCACTTTAACAAGCTCTGACAAGAAACGAGTGAAGTTAGATACAAAAGTTTTTTGCCAAGTAGTTATGCTATAATAATAAACTAAAAACGAATTAAATTAACTGAACTCAAATAGGTAGTTTTATTTTTATTTTCGTTTGAAATTCGGCTCAGTGGGAAAAATATCCCTCATGGCAGGCCGGTGACACTCCGCGCTATTACTTACAAAATGTGCGGCCCCTTCTAAGGGGCTAATCAGTTGAGTGAGTGTCACGCGAGCGCTCGTCTTGACGCGCGCCGCCGTGCGCTCCCAAAGTACTAGTTTTTGGTTGAATATTTACAAGTCAGCATATTCTGGTTAGTATGTAAACAACAAATAAATGGCAGCATTTCTAAGTAACGGAGTAGGTAACAGTAGTGCTCTGGTTTATAATTTAGTCGTGTAATATTCGAGTTGCATAGTCCAAGATCTGATGTAAGATCGTTACAGACTTGATTTGTTTATTTTATTTATTTATTCAATTAAACACTCCAACAGTTGCACAAACAAATACAAATGATATGTATAAAGAAAATAGTTCGGTTTGTGTATCAATTACAGATGTGCAACAGTATTAGCACAGTCGGGATTCAATAAAGTTAAAAATTTGCATTTATCACATAACAGAAAAATGCAAAAAAAAAACTAGTATACTACGTCTTATTACGTATCAAGATAGAAAGGGATATCCGAGCAAACAACTAACAAATCGCGGACAACATTTGATAGCCCTCGAGGCATGTACTATTTTTTCTCGTCATTTAAGTAAGCGAACTACATAAGAAAATTAATAATAAATTCAATTGGTTTTCTTACAACTGCCACGGAAAAGTAATAGTACAAGTAACTGCCGGCCCTACGAGGTGGGCGGAGTCAGTAAAGCTCATGACGCGCGAAATAATACAGACTCTCGCGGCGCAGATTTACGGTGCATTTTGCCTCGTTAGGGGCGCTCCCACTATCGATCGCAAAAATGTAACCCGTGCGTGCACTTGTATTATTGTCGTTCCCGCGTTCTGAGTAGGTTTAAATTCGCATGTTTGCTGTCACAGAGAGTCGCTTCTGTACTTGTACTATTACGAGGGCTGCTACTTATGTAACCGGAATAGAAAAAATAAACAAACGTACATGGCTAAATATGGTTTTATTGTTTTTCGAAGTATTCTCCGTGATAATCGATGCACTTTTGCATACGTTGAAACCAATTTATAAAGCACTTTTTCCACTCTGACTGAGGTATCTCCAAAACGTGCTGTCCGAACGCGTCGACGGCATCTTCACGGGTCGAAAATCGTTGACCACGTAATTTATTCTTTACATTTGGAAATAAATAGAAATCATTGGGTGCCAAATCAGGGCTGTAAGGTGGATGACCCGTTAATTCTATATTTTGACCTTCCAAAAATCGAGTCGTTTCACGTGATGTATGACAGCTGGCGTTATCATGGTGCAGAATGATTCTCCGTCGCTGGTTGTTTTTCCGTATTTCTTCAAATACTTCCGGCAAACAAATGGTCGTGTACCACTCCGAACTAACCGTTTTACGATTCTCCAGGGGCACTGTAGCCACATGGCCATTAATACCAAAAAAGCAGGCCACCATTTGCTTCAAGGTGCTTTTTGCACGAGTTACTTTCGTAGGGTTCGGCTCATTTTCAAACACCCACACCGTTGATTGTTGTTTGGTTTCGGGATCATACGCATAGATCCAGGATTCGTCACCTGTGTAGATATTATAAACAGCTTTTGAGTCACCACGGTTATATTTTTTCAACATTTCCTTGCACCATTCGACGCGAGCCTCTTTTTGATCCTTAGTTAAGTTGTGCGAGATCCAACGCGAACAAATTTTTTTCACAGCTAAATGTTCATGTAATATCTTATTAATGCTCGTCATACATATGCCTATAGTCGCCTCTATCTCGCGATACGTAACATGACGGACATGCATGATAAGTTTTCGCACAGCTTCAATATTTTGTGGTACAACGACCGATTTCGGGCGACCATCCTTAACTTCGTCCCTGAGCATACTACGTCCACGATTGAACTCACTAAACCAGCGATACACAGTAGTTTTGGATGGAGCTTCATCACCAAAAGTCGAAGTTAGTTGATCTATGTACTGTTGTTGCGTTAAACCACGCTGAAAATCGTAATAAATCATAGCACGAATATTTTCACGAGTGAGTTCCATACTTGCAGCGAGATTAAAATTTAAACCCGCCAAAAACAAAAGACTACGTAAGATAAGAAAAAAAAATATAGCGGCCAGTATTCAAAAAAGTGAAAATTTTACCATGGAGGTCAGATATAGCGTTTAAAAATGTTGGAATCCCGGATTCCGGTTACTTAAGTAGCAGCCCTCGTACTTATTCTGTGCTCATGGGCGAAATTGGACTGTTTAACGGTATTGAGTTGAGTATTAAGAATGCTTGACCCTTGTACCCATGAGTAGAACCCCCTATCACTGATCCGGGTCACCCTGTAGATGCCTGAACTTTTATCATATTCGTTCCCTAAGCACCCTGAACAAGTTTCTAAAGGAATCGCTTAGGTCCCTGCTCGCGCATGCACTCTACACCGTGTCGTTTTGGGCCATTCGTTCACTATTACAGGTCGTTCTTCGACAAAGGAAACCGGGAGATAGTTAAGGCCAATAGGAACATATCTGCCTTAGTACTCACTATTCTAAGGGTGACCGATTTATTTATATAACTTATCATTTTGAAAAATCCCGAAATTTTACCTCTTAGAGAGAGCAAATTAAATATTCATATTATTTTATTTATTTATTAGACAAACCAACTAAATATCTACATTACATTTTAAATAATATATACCATTTAAATAATGATGAACTATTAGTTGGTTCTAAAAAGAGAACCATTGTTTGCAGACTGCGTGTCACAAATATTTTGTAAATTTCGACAAATTGACATCCTTAACCTTTTATGCATTTTGGCATTTGTACCGAAATGACTTGCTGTTATAGATGAATTAGCGAGAGCGTGGAAATGCACATGTAGTGGTATTGTGTGTTTATAGGCAAGAGAAAGAGAGAAGTAGGTATAAGTATTTCTCTCTCTCTCTTTCTCTTGCCTATACACACACCATACCGCTACATATGCAATTTCACGCTCTCGCTAATTCATCTATACTATACCATAAAATGAGAGTAAATCAAATTACGTTTTACGTGGTTACTACCTATGATGTGTACTGTAGTTAAATTAATTAGTACAAGGCAGACGGTCCCTAAATATTCATTACGATTTTTCTATATATTCAACTGTATTTATTTCTAACACGGTTTTGACGATTTTAATTAAAATTGCAAAATAGAATAGAATAGAAAACATTTATTTCGCTTAATTTTTACATATTTTTATAGTGTGTGAATTAATGTGAATAGCAGTTTCTCGTGTCGAGAAACCGATGTTGAATTGGGAATAAGCCGTAACCAGTAGACTCCTGGTTTGTATTTTCTTCTTGAGATGTCTCTATTTGTGGTCTCTTTTTCCTACGAACGCATAAAGCCACGACTAGCACCCTTTTAACTCGGGAAGATAATTCGAACTCCCCTTCTCCCCTTGTCCAGTGACGATGACTATGCAACGCTCTTTTCAACCGTAGAATTCGGGACGTTCGTGATTCACTGCCGCGTCAGTTGAGACCCCCTTATGCGTCGCAGTAACCGGGCGCCTTTGTACGATAACAGCGAGGATTGTCACGGAATCGCTTCCAACGAACGACTCGCGTCGGGCCTGACTCGGGGTACAGCGATGGGTAACGCCCCAAATTTGTGAAGGTGAACCAAAACATACCTTTGTCCCTTTCTGCCATAACATCCCCTTCCAAACTCAGCAACATTCAATGTTCATCGGTGTAATAGCGTTCAGTGTTTTGCTCTCTAATAATTGGTGTGGTTCATAAATATCGTAGATTTTTTAACAGTTTTCATTTATAACTTTACTATATGCGTTAAGATTGTTCGCGATAACGTGAAAGTGTCGCCGCAATATTAAATCAAGTGCTAGGAGTAGAGCCATGTAGCGCGCGTTTCCTTATCGATTTTCTGTATGCTGCAATAAACTAGCCTTTAAGTCGCGAATGCGGTGCGCTAACATTTTAGCAATATGCTTTATCTCGATGATCTCTATGATCGAACCTCCTGAGATTAAATAGGACTTACATTGGTGCTCATTATAACGCAGATTGTATTTTGTACAAGGATCTTTATTATACGACGCCTTCAAATAGTACGTAGACAGGAAGCCGAAAAAGTAACTATATTTTATGGAATTTATTATAAGATGAATACATAGAGATTTACACCTTATGTCGATGATCGTGTCTCCTTTGTTTTGGGAATGGTTCAACATTTGGCTTGTACAATTTCTGAAAGATTTATATCATGAAATTAAAATGGTGGCACTAAGGGGAACTACTAGTTCTTTAAATTCCTTGTCGCATGCATGTGTCAATCATGGAAGTCAGCCGCAGCAGAATACGATTGATGTGGCGCAAAGTTTACAAACATCATTGAATATGTCCCAGTCCGCCGTGGCACAGCACATCAACGCGAATCAAATCAATTTGCCGCTGAACAATGTTTCGCTGCAGTTCATACAGCACCAAACGAACCAGGGCTCTCTCAAGCATGATCAGGCCTCTTCGCGTTACTCTAACTCGAACTGCATGCTGCCCTCACACCATTACAGGCTTTTGACACAAGCACGTAAGTGGATATTAATATAAATTTGGTTCCCGACTAAATAATTTGTTCAATGCTCAAATGTTTCTCCTCTGTATTCCACATCATTAACTACATAATTGTTTTATTTTATTTTACACGATTATATGGGTTTGGTCGAGTTATAGATACTGCGATATAAACTGTCATAATGACAATCACGTCGTTTTTTTTTTCGTATTTTAGAAAACATCAGTTGTTCCACTTAAGTTTTATGTACTATTATTTTTATATGGATTTTATTCTTCCGAAATACAAATTGTACAAGCATTTCCTTAGCGCACTTCAGTTATCCACGGGCGCCGACACCACACAGTGAGTTATTTTTCTTTTCGGGTATATCTCTAATTTAACTTAAGTACCTACATTTATATGTACAATGGTGGTCACATAATAGAGTAGTTTCCATGTCAATTGACGCCAAGATGAAAAAGTTATACTCAATTTAGTGTTTTAATTGTTTTTTTTTAAATATGTATGACATGATCAAATATGATGATGTTTGACAGGATCAAATATGAATTTATGGATAATTAATTTATAACATATTTTTTCATAAATTTACATTCAGTTTTGACTTAGTTGTAAGAACTTAAACTTCATCAAAAACGTCTGTTATGGGCATGGTAGTCCCTTAATTTTGACAACCAATGAAAAAGTAATAAACCATTTTTTTAGTTACACGTAATTGTAATGTATGTGCGATTTATGTCTGTTAAAAATAAAACTTATTTTAGCAGGATAATGGAAGGGGAAGTCTCTCTTCTCTAGCAGTGCAGTTTTGCCAAGTTCGGTTGAAAAATTCCCTGTGATTCCGCAGAAAAAACTCTGATTTCATATGTATTTTTAACCCCCGACGCAAAAAAGAGGAGTGTTATAACACGGTTTGACGTCTCTCTCTCTCTCTCTCTCTCTCTCTCTCTCTCTCTCTCTCTCTCTCTCTCTCTCTCTCTCTCTCTCTCTCTCTCTCTCTCTCTCTCTCTCTCTCTCTCTCTCTCTCTCTCTCTCTCTCTCTCTCTCTCTCTCTCTCTCTCTCTCTCTCTCTCTCCCTCCCTCCCTCCCTCCCTCCCTCCCTCCCTCCCTCTCTCCCTCTCTCCCTCTCTCCCTCTCTCTCTCTCTCTCTCTGTCTGTCTGTCTGTCTGCGTGTGTGTGTGTGTGTGTGTGTGTTTGTGGACGGATGAGCCGATTTTTTTTTATTCGAAGTCAGTGTTTTTGGCGGTACTTCTTAGACATCAAAATCGGTTTGGCCGATTTTGTGGTTTTAGGGGGTTAAAAGCGGCCGGATTTAACGGCGCCACATACTTTGAGAGCTGAAATCTCTTAAACGGCTTAACCAATTTTTTTTTTTTATTCAGTTTGTTGAGTTTAATTGTGTAAAAAACTGTAGGTAAAAATCAAGTCTTAATTAATATCAAAGGGCATTTTTCCTTCCCTTATCCTGCTACGGCCTTTGTAAAATTTTGTATTGACGCGTCAGCAGTATGTTTTTATATCCCTACAAAATGTAAGGTTCATTTTTAACAGAGGTTCACTGTACAGTCAAGGGCAAAAATATGTATACACTTTAGTACCTTGTCTAATTGTCGTCATATTTGAACTGCCATATAATGAACTGTCACAGTGGTTAAAGTGACAAGGTACTAAAGTGTATACATATTATTGCCCTTGACTGTAACATCAGGTAAGTAAAACTTTAGTTGATCATGTAAATTGAATTGTAAAAAATTAGTAACAAAATAATGCTGGAATGAACTTGGTACAAATATTAAGCATTCCCTTTCACCGTGGCAATGCTGCCACGATTTTGGGAACAATACCCACTGTTAGTGGTTTGTTAGATTAGTGTAGTTTTAAGTAATTTGTAAGGTCGTTCGTTTCTGTTTGTTGTAATAAAATTAGTGAAGAACTTTTTTGGAACTGATTCTATTATATTTTTAAATCGCTCGATGTATTGTAGGAACAGAATGTTACCATCCCTCGGGCGCCACAGGGGCGGGCTTCATGCCGAGTCAAGCTGGCGGAACACAGTCGGCGCAGCAAGCTGGTATCCGGGTCCAACAAACGCCCCAGCAGTCGGCGCCGCCGGCACCTCAACAGGACATGACTAAGAGCTCCATGGTCAGGCCTGCTCCTATACTTATTTTTATTTTATTGTGGTCACTGTTAATACGTGGTTTTGTCACCTAAATAATAGTAGGGGAGTCCACAACACTAAACCTAGTTCAGTAAGACTACCATACGAGGGCTGCCTTTTAAGTTGTGTCGTTTGGAAAAACTAAAGACAATTTAAGTGTTAAATGGTATTTATTGTTTTTCAAAGTAATCACCGTGATATGTAATACACTTTTTCATTCGATCGAACCAGTTTTCGAAACACTTATTCCAGTCCGAAGTCGGGGTCTCCAAAATGGCCGTTTTGTATGCCTCAACGGCTTCTTCAGGCGTCTGGTACCGTTGACCACGAAGTCGTTGCTTGATTTTTGGAAAAGTAAAAAAATCGTTAGGGCTTAAGTCTGGACTGTGCGGCGGGTGTTCCAGAATTTCGACGTTTTGCTCTTTTAAAAACGCAATTGTTTGCCGGGCGGTGTGCGAGCTCGCATTATCGTGATGCAGTCTTATACGACGTCTTGGGTTATTTTTTCGAAACTCGCCGATGACTTCTGGTAAACAGACAGTGGTATACCAGTCAGCATTAACCGTTTTACGATCCTCGAGCACGATGTTGGCCACGTGGCCACTTTTCGCCACAAACGTGGCGACTATTTTTTTCGAAATGCTCCGTGAGCGTATTACTTTGGTCGGTTTTGGCTCATCTTGGAACACCCAAACAGTCGACTGCTGTTTAGAATCGGGTTCGTAGGCATATATCCAAGATTCGTCACCACTGATAATGTCGTAAACATGTTTCGAGTTTCCTCGGTTGAATTGCCGCAGAGTTTTGCGACACCATCGAACGCGAGCCGTTTTTTGGTCTTCACTGAGTAAATGTGGTATCCAGCGAGAGATCAACTTTTTTACGCCTAAGTGATCATGCAAAATACTGTGAACACTGGTCCCTGAAATACTTAAGGAAGCTTCTATCTCACGGTATGTCGCATGGCGATCTTCGACGATCAGTTGCCGTACAGCATCAATGTTCTCCTGGGTTACGGCTGTTTTTGGTCGACCTTCACGATGTCTATCACCAAGACTAGAGCAACAACGTTGAAATTCTAAATACCAGCGTTCCACAGTCCGGAGGCATGGTGCTTTATCATTGAAAACCGTAGTCAACTCTTCGAAGCACTGAAGTCGCGTTAAGCCCCTTTTGAAGTTGTAAAAAAATATCGCACGTAAATTTTCCTTCGAAATTTCCATTTTCACAACTGACTTGTCAACTTTGAACGAGCGCTGTACTAAAACGGTTGGACCGATTTCGAGTCATTCTTTTGTTTTCGAATTCTAATTTCAAATATTTTAAGATGACACTAGTTCTTTTTTATGCAATCACGGAAGGCTTGCAAACGACAGAACTTAAAAGGCAGCCCTCGTATGAGATATATAAATATAATTTAATTTTATTCACGTTATTAATAGAGGAACACGAAATGCAATGCAAGAAGCCAGGCAAAGATAATATTTTTCAAAAAAAATATTTAAATCCGATTTCCAGTATGATAAAAGTCCCAAGTTTCGTTTGTTCTCTTGAACAGGGGAGGGGTAGGACTATACAATAATACAGTGCTCCAAGCCTTATCAGTGGCAGCAGCATGAGAAGCGATGCCCTCATAAAACCAAAGCTCATATGAAAGTTCATCAATTTCTGTGTTAAAAAATTACAGCTAGCATGGCATGGCATGCAGAGGATGAAATAATATTTAGTGATGAACACTTTCGTCACCCAAAAATAATGACAAAAATGGTCGCTGAATACATATAAATTATGGTATAATACATCTCTAAAATATCTAATAATATTTCTTACTAACATCATAGGAAAGTCTCTGCTGAACGGAACAGGGTTTTTTTTCTAAATGACTGGCTTTTTCCAATCCTTGGTGTTTACCATGTAAAAGCGCCGTACAATAGCTCTTGATGGTATATCCCCAAGGTACTCAATAAAAGCCACCACGGTTGCGCGAAGCTAAAAAAGGATAGTGAGTTTAACAGTCTACAATATGTAGGTACTTAACCAAAAGTGGGATGTTCCACTTTAGTCCCTGACTGAACTATAATATTGAACTAGTCCTAGCTAGCTAGATTGAGGTAAGGTTTTGATTAAAAGTTATTTTAATGTTGTTTTTCATATTTTTTAATACAATGCCTCTGTGGTTTTCTATACTGTGGAAGAGGCTGTCCATTTTCCAACGGAATTTTTCAATTCCTTGCAACTTTCTGGATTGCCCTCACATAAATTGGTTTTGAAAGTAGGGTATCCTATTATTCTACTATGGAATCTTAATTCACCCAAATTGTGTGGTACATGTATACAAGTAACATTTAAAAACGTTCATAATAGAGATCGGATTGAATGTTTGACCTTTTCAATTTTAACGACTGCAATTTCCCGTAAAATTATCTTTTTGAATGAAAATTAACCAGTCACAAGGTTAAACATTCAAAGTGGCGGGTTTACACCTGAGCGTTGAGCCATGGACAGCTGTAGGTATTTAGGCCTTTCGCGTGTCACTTCCAGGCAAAATTTGTTTGTATTGTGCAATCAAAAGTCAGCTGTAAACATTGTATATAGAGAGATTCTGTGATAACTAGCAGTAATTATTTGAATTGAATTTTAAATGTAATGGCATGAAAAACTCAATTTCGCTAAAAGTGTCAGATAGGATGTCTTTGAAAAACGTACATTAACCGAAACGCTATAAATCACAAAGTACTTCACAGAAAACGAAAAAAAATGTCACAATATACACGCTCACTTTGTTTGATATAACCTTCCTGAACCTGTTTAGTATAACCTTCACTGGAAATAATGAACGATAGATATAATTTAATAATAACTATTTCCATAAAGTATAATGTTATTAATATATAATAAAAGCGCATAATGTCCACGACACCTAAGATACTAAACATAAAGAAATCAATTAATCTAAGATCAAAAAACATAATGCACGTAGAATATAAACAGATAATAAAAAATAACCTAACCTAACCGAGTCGGTTCTATACTGATTCGTCTTCGTCTCGTTGCATTTTCTGGTTAATCAAAACAAGGTACAGTCGCGAACCGGGATTGTAAAGCCACTTACCCATGATTGTTATTTAGCCGTGTAATGCAAATCGAATAACTGTCAGCCAGTCGGTTACATTGGTTATTGAGACTACGCGGCTAAATTACAAACAATTGCAAGTGGCTCAACAATCTTGGTTCGTAATGGATAAAAAAGAATAACTTCGAAGGCCGAGGTGGCAGCAAAGCCGCTAATGCGTTGTAAGGTTGTTCGATCTTAGGATACCTTACCAATTTCCTTTTTCTGGTACCCGATATTTTCAATACCTATTGAGTATAGGATATCATATTAAATCTTATGATCCTTATACTAAAAGATAATTATGTATTATGATCGCTATAATGTCATATATGTTATGCGAACTGAAATTAGACAGTGTGAGTGTTATAGAAAAAAACATTATATAGAATTAATATTATGTTAATTGACCGTTATTCCTTATGAAAATATTGTTTATTTTATTATATCTAACGTTTATTATATCTTGTAAACGTTGTTAACATGAAAATATATTGATTTTGTAGTTATATTTCGTGAGTCGCACCCAGTGAGATGGGAATACGTTATTGAATGAACATGCATCATGTTTTGGTAAAACGCACTGCCTATTCCGACCACAAGTCATTCAAGACTAGTTAGAAAGGAATATCCGAGCGGCTAAACGTGCTAGACGTCATGACAAATGATGACGAGACTAGTGTTGGCGACCGTTGGCCAAGCCGAGCGATTAGTCGTGGTCACCAGTCGCAGGGAAACAAAGTAGTAAGTGCTAAATACACGTGCAACTTGTGGCGCATCGAATCGAATATTTATGAAACAACATTAGACAACCTAAGTAAAGGCCTTGCTATATCAATAGGCTATTATTTCAACCTTTATAGGTAGGGTCCATAAAGTTAGGCATGCTAACTCACGCAATTACATTTTCCATGAAACTTTTCCGTTTTGCGACGAAACTTAGCCATATAATTTGTAAGGATACCTACTCTTCGTCCCATATAATTTGTAAGGATACTCTTCGTCGCACAACGGAACTTTTTTTGCCATCGTTGTTTAAATAGTTATCTGGGCTTAACCATGGTCCAACCTTTTGATCTTCTCCGATGTCTGTGCCTTGCCAAGTCGACTCAGACACGCAAATTAGCATTCCTTCTTCATAAAATAATAAAAATATAATTATAAAATAATTCTTCATAAAATAATACGTAATTCAGAAAATCCAAGGTCGAATTATTTGGCAATTTGTTTTCGTTTTTTTTTTCAGGCTGGCCATAGTTTTGTGCCACAACAAGGTCAGACGCCGCAGACCCGGCCGCAGTATCACAACTTCCAATTCAGGCCCAATCAGCATGGCAGCAGACCGAATGCTCATCCTAGGTATGATCCTTTAATGTTCTAGTTAGCATTCTCGCACCTATCATACTAGGAGCACACTGAAATGATCGGGAGTAGAATATTTTATGTTGAGTTACAATAAAACCTTTTTTGTAATTTGTATACTGGCCTCTAGGAATTACAATGACATTCACACAAAAAAAAAAGTTAAAAAACCAAAACCATGTTGGGTTTATAGTTGACATGACACGTCGTTAACAGAAATGAAGCTCACGTGTGAAAATGTTCGTGCCATAATTTATCATAATTTTCGCGACTGATCACACGATGAAGGTCTCCGCGGTGTTTCGATTGATAATGCTGAAGCACCAAAGAGAAGACAAAATATACCAGCGTTCCGACGCGGCCGTATGTCGCTCAGCACCGTTCCTTCTGTAGGTCGACCAAGAACAGCGGTCACGCCTGAAAACATCCCTGCTGTGCGAACTTTTGTTTTAATAATTGGTTTGCACGGTTGGTTAAGTTTTTGATACTACGAGAAACGTAGGGACTTGGCATACTAGCGGTATATCATCGTTCGGCTTGGTGCTTGAACTTGAAGTATCTTGAGATTTTGATAAATTCACGTGTGAGCTTCATTTCTGTTAACGACGTGTAAACCGTTAACCCAACATGGTTTTGTTTAATCAATATATATATTTGTGTGATGTCATTATGATTCCAAGAGGCCAGTATTTTAAGACTGCACCGAGCAAACGTCGAGCGTCCAGTGGCGCCCTCATTACTATTATTGTGTTTTCTAATTAACGAAAGAATTTGCTTGGAATCAGACGATGCGTTTTTGTAGCGCAAGTAAAAACGCAATTTATGAGATACTAACAAACTTTAATAACAATTACCCTTTAGTAGTCAGCTTAACGGGAAAAGGTGGCCACTTTTTTCCTTTAAGTTGATAACTCGAAGGTGTAAGTTGTGTTTTCATTTGTAGTACAATAACACACCATCCAAATTTCAAGAAAACACTTTAGTACATCTGGCGTACGCTCGGCGCAGTATTAAATTCCAAACAAGGTTTAATTGTAACTCGATCCTCAATATTCTATACCTGATCATTTCAGTGTCCCCTCGTATGATGATGATCATAACAATATTTAGGATAGGAAGAAATTGCACTAGTCACACTTAATGTAATGGCTAATTTTCTCATATTCGTCTATATGCTTGTATATATGTATAGTGCCAGAAAAGTCAGCGTAAAAATATGCTGTCGGTTTTACTTGACATAGAATAACGAAAATTTGTTACGATTCGCTCTTCAGACGCGAACAAAACAAACCAAGATCACAGCACACAGTAGCACAGACTAATTACCTACCATTTACCAATTGTCACTGTTTGATTTGAACCTTGTAAAAATCTATGCAGTGGTTTTTTCTTAAATTATACTAGGTGACACGTAAGACGTAATACAAAATGTTATTTTCCGAATCTACTCATGATTACGATCAACTATTAATATGGGACCAACTTCGAAAACGTAAACATAAAATCGACGTCTCCATACAAATTGTGAAACCAGCTGATTGCTTTTAGTATGGGAGATTCAATTTTTTTCTACTGATTTCGATATTAGTCCCATAGTAAAAGTTGATCGTACTCATGAGAAGATCCAGAAAATAAAATTTTGTATTACGTCTTAGGTGTCACCCCGTATACCTACCTTAACTCTCGAAATAATCAAAAATTTAAACATTATCATCTATGACTGGAACATAGTAAAACAAAACAAAAACCCGTGTTAGTGACTAAAAATTTAAAGAAAATATATATTTTTGCAGAATTGAACAAATACGTCGACGTTTTTTATTCTGATTGTTTTTCTTCAAGCATAAAGAATAACAGTGTTTTTAAAAAAAAACAGTATATTAATACATTATCAAACGAAATTAAAAAGTTAATTAGTTGAACACATTAATGCAACGCGTAAAGAAAACCTGACAAGTGCCAGGTGAACTCGCGTGGAGAGGATTCCGTGCGGATCTTATTGGCTTTACTGTAATATATAAGTAAAGAACTCTTGGGACTTCTTGGGTATAAAACTTATATATCAACTCGAGCCCTACAACTACTATTCATAAGGAGGTCCGTCGTCGTTAAAAGTTACATAAAGAAATAACAGTGGGGCTCGAGTAGTCAATCTTACATCGGCTCTACATGACAAAGGAACCCGCAAACTACATCTACATTAGTGTAATAAGAGAAAAGAAGTAAGGGTCCCTAATTAGCGAGACAGGGCGAGCCAGGCGGCCTTACTCCCTAGTCGCTCTTGCGCTCGGGCAGTGTAATAACATTTAGGGCATTTACAGAGCTCATTAGACGGCAGCTAGCGTGGAGAGCGGTTGCCTAGTGTCCATACGGCCGCCATCTTGATTCGACGATAATATGAGCTCAAATGGGGGGCTGGAATAAAAAGGGGGTAATTTTTTTAAATTAAACATGTGTAATGTATAGTCGCGGTATAATGACCTTCTATACACAAGGACTTACCATCAGCGCGCAAAACGCGGGACGGCACAACAGTGCTTAATGACGATTCCACCACACTTCTTACTTTAGTCGTCTGTTGGTCGCGAAGCCGATAAGATCCTGAAGTGTGTCATCAACAATTGCCTGAATAATACCTTAACGACTGTAAAAAATGATGGTGGGACTTACTACCGGTGCGATAATTCAATTTACACACACAAGACCCGAAAAAGAGTGAAGAATGTATTAAAACCATTAAATTTTCAATAAATATCAATGGTTGTCAAGTATTACGTTGAGTATTCCATATCTTTCTCTCACGCGCGTTAGAAAGAAACAGGCAAAACGACGTGACAAGAACATAGTCAGAAAACAAAACGATAGAGTAGCTGTTTTCAGGGTTCCTCCTCTTATAATGGCTGTTTTTTTAGCTTTCCCGTACACTAGATAAGAAAAAAGAATTGGCGCAAGTTAGTAGCATAAATACATTATGTACATAAATACACTTTGCATAACAGTTATCGCAGAAACATTTTCAGCCGAATGATACTTTAGCATAATAGTATACTTAGCATAACTGACATAACGCATAACATTCATTTGGTAGAGTTTTGAATAGCAGCATACTAATATCACCGTTTTTAAGAATATAATTTATTATGGCATAATTTTACCTTAGCATAAGAACTGCTTGCAGTAAAATAGGTTAGGTTAGAAGTGCTACTATAACAGGACCAGTAGCGAATTGCAATTGGTGGTATTTTTATTATTATAGGTACCCACAAGTTTAACTGCCCATAATACAAATTTCGCCGAAACAATATATTCTATTATAGGACTATTATTCTAATCAAATTTGTGCCAATATACTATTGTGCCAAGGAAAATATGCTAAGAAATGTATGGGTGAATTGCAAAAGTATTGTACATAGGTAAGGGCTTCATTGAGACAACGTTAACTTTCTTCCATTGTTTTTCCTTTGTGTAACGAAAGTTATCCATATGATTAGATGACTTATCTTCGTTTCACAAAGGAAAAAGTTAAGGATTGTTAAGGTTTTTTTGATTGAGCCCTTATCTATGTACAATATTTTTGCAATTCACCCTTATGCGAAAAGTAATTCTACGAAATGAGGATTCTGCCAAGGGTTGGTATGCAAAACGAAATTATAACAATAAATTTTATGCACCATAATAGTGTTAGTTGAGGTAATCTGTATTGTAAATCATTCAATTGCTTTCATTCACTTCGTACCTGGATGTTTACATCTTCTTTTAAGCCAATTTGTCGTTAACCTTGACTTATCCCATTTAGGAATAAGTTCGCCTTTGTACATTACTTTAATGTTGTAATATTTATATTTTTGTGCAATAAAGAGTTAACATAAATTACATACATACTTATAAGTAACAAACGAGATGGTCAATATGAAACATAGTTACCCATGGAGGAGCAGTGTTTAACGGTAACTAAATAAAAAAAATCCGTTTTAAAAAAAATGGTTTCTCCTGCATGTGCAAAGCTTATTTTTTTGGAGTATGCACAGTTGATATGTTTGAGGTTTCAGAAGGATTAATAAATATCGTTTACTACGATAGTAAAAAGTTACCCTACATTAGCTATCCAAAATAAAGGTACCTACATTTGAATGTTATAAATCGATTGTGAGGACGGACAAACAATGACAAGTTTTTACAAGCTCTCCCATATAAAACCTCCTTATGGGGTTCCGTGTTGAGGTGCGGAACTCTAAAATTAACAGCCCGTTTCTGCTCCACTGCTACCTTGTTCCAGCGAACTTCTTAAATCAGCATAATTATGAAGTTTCGACTAATTGATATACATTACTGATTAATGTCCAGTGATCGGATTTCACGGTGCAACACGGGGTGAATGACCTCAAACATTGTGCTAATATGGATATGTCCTGGGATTCCGGGACTAATGTTGTTGAAAGAAATTAATGTTTCAAAATTTATCATATGATAATATTCTTACTGTAACGTTTAGGTTTGTAATAAATATTTTTACTGTATGTGTATTTATTTTTTTAAATTACTCTGTTTGAAACTGATCTGCCAATGAGGCTTTGTTGAATATAAAATAAAAGATATAATACGGTACGCATAATCAATTTACAACACTACACACAAATATTATATTATGTTAGTTAGTTTGAAATTTGAATAGCATATAATTATTTTCTATTTTCAATCGACTTCTTTACACGTCTCTAAAACCATATCCTAATGCCTATTTATTTATAAACATCCCAATAATTTATTTTTCTTTTCGAACCAGATCCCGGGAATTTGGTCATATCCATATTAAGATTTCTACTCAATATCCCGCAGTGTTGCACCGTGAAATCCGATCACTGTTAATGACCGACAAGATGTTAAAGGACTGGTGTCTCAACGGAAATGTATAGACAGAGCAAGTCGAAGCATAATAAGGTGAAACAAGATGCAGTGCCATGTTTGGGTTTTTTGTTGTATGACGTGATTTGTCCATGTGTATAGAAGGTCATTGGTCAAGACCCTTTTTCTCAGGTATGAGTGAAGGTATCAAGCTGAAATTTAGATCAAATACTCAGGTCTACTGTCCCTTGGAGCTGTGAAAAAATCAAAAATCTGCACTCGACCCTATTGTCAAGAGAATACGTCGTGTCTAGATCATTTTGAGCATGTTATTCTGCTTAGCTATTTTTAATGGTGACTGTAACAGTTGGGGTGACAACGTTATCAGAGGGTTTTGACCATGCAGAATACGGATCTGCCTGTCACCATTCCGAAATTTGAACCGGAAGTACGCTATACCAGAAAAGGTAAAGCACAAAATGGTCATGCTAAACCAAATTTTTCGTCCCCTCAGCTCTATATCTTTCCCCGCCATCTTGAAAAAACTGTGACTTTTTTCTGTTTTTGCCTATACTGTCGTTATAGTTCATTCTACTGCTAAACATAGTTCTGCAATATTGTAAAATGCAAAATTTACTAAAACTTTTGGGTTTAAAGACTTGTTTCACGACCCCTAGGGATGAAGATATGGAATCGTGCGTTTTCTAGTTTTCCTTGCGTATTTATTTACGTTTTAGTGCATTTCATCGCAAACTGTAGTTCGGCAATATTGTAGTCATTGTAGATCTCAAAAGTCGCTTTAACTTTTGTCTTGAAACATTTTTTTCACGACCTCTATGAAAGAAGATATGGAATCATCTATGGAGCGCTAGTGTAAAATCAATTTGCGGTACTGAATATTTGTTTAAAATCTCTCAGGTGAAAGTATGGGAAAATGCTCGCCATGCCCAAGCGGTGGTGATGCAAAATAAGTCATATGGGTGGAGACTTCATCAAAACCAATATATTCCCATTCTAACGTCCCTCGAGCCCTGAACGGATATTGTATCTTTCAATTGTGCATCCCAGTACCTGACTACCATGTGCTCGTGCATGAAGAACGGATTGTCATGCATCAAGTTGTGCCAACGTTTTCGCCAATGTTTCAATTTTATCTCCATTTTCTAAGATGTGAGGGCTTGAAAGTCACCATTTTTGCAAAGTTTACGAGCTAAGCCCGAGCATTCCATATTACTAGGTGTTGTAGAAACTTTCAATTTGTAGATAATTTTATCTTCTAAAAGATTGCAGAACTGGGTAAACTTGGTTTGCGCTAAAATGCACTAAAACTGGAAAAGACGGTAGCACTCCATAGATAATTCCATACCTTTCCTAGAAGTCGTGGAAAAAATAAATGTCTACAATATTTCCGAACTACAGTTTGCGCCAAAATTTTCTTAACCGTAAATATGGGAGGCAAACTAGAAAAAGTTGCAATTTTTAATGCAGTTCCCCATAGACGATTCCACATCTTCGTCCCTAGGGATCTTGGAAAAAATCTTAGAACACAAAAGTTTTAGCAAATTTTGTGATATACAATAATATATATATTGCCGAACAATGATTAGCACTAGAATGAACTTCAACGGCAGTACCTATAAATAGGCAAAAGACAGACAAGTTAGTTTTTGCAAGATGGCGGAGAAAGACATAGCTGGAGGGACGACAAGTTTGGGTACCACAATGACCTTCTATACACATGGACAAATCACGTCATTCAACAAAAATGCCCAAACATGGCACTGCATCTTATTTCACCTTATTATGTTTCGACTTGCTCTGTCTATACATTGCCGTTGTGACACCAGTCCCTTAACATGTCGTCGGTCATCAATTACTCAGTCGAAGCTTCATATTATGCTAATTTAAGAAGTTCGCTGAAACAAGGTAGCAGTGGAGCAGAAACGGGCTGTTAGTTTAAGAGTTCCGCACCTCAACACGGAACCCATAGGGAGGTTTTATATGGGAGAGCTTCTAAAAACTTATCATTGTTTGTCCATCCTCACAATCGATTTATTTTTTATTTTTGAGGTAGGTAATGTTTTTTTATAGTTTTCAAGTACCTTTATTTTGAACTATTTAAGGTATTATAAATATGTGAATAGCTAATGTAGGGTAACTTTGTATTATCGTAGTAAACGATATTTATTAATCCTTCTGAAACCTCAAACATTCAACAGTGCAAATTAAAAAAAAATAAGCTTTGCACATGCAGGAGAAACCAACATTTTTAAACGTAATATTTTTATTTAGTTACCATTAAACACTGCTCCTCCATGGGTAACTATGTTTCATATTGACCATCTCGTTTGTTACTTATAAGTATGTATGTAATGTATGTAAACTCTTTATTGCACAAAAATATAAATATTACGACATTAAAATAATGTA
The DNA here is from genome assembly GCA_963966035.1 of Acleris laterana. Lineage (NCBI taxonomy): Eukaryota > Metazoa > Arthropoda > Insecta > Lepidoptera > Tortricidae > Acleris > Acleris laterana. Next base: position 20,379,100 of record OZ014438.1, read on the forward strand.
CAAAGGCGAACTTATTCCTAAATGGGATAAGTCAAGGTTAACGACAAATTGGCTTAAAAGAATCAATGTAAACATCCAGGCACGAAGTGAATGAAAGCAATTGAATGATTTACAATAAAGATTACCTCAACTAACACTATAGGTATTATGGTGCATAAAATTGATTGTTATAATTTCGTTTTGCATACAAACCCTTGGCAGAATCATCATTTCGTAGAATTACTTTCCGCATAAATTTCTTAGCATATTTTCTTTGGCACAATAGTATATTGGCACAAATTTGATTAGAATAATAGTCCTATAATAGAATATATTGTTTCGGCGAAATTTGTACTATGGGCAGTTAAACTTGTGGGTACCTATAATAATAAAAATACCACCAATTGCAATTCGGTACTGGTCCTGTTATAGTAGCACTTCTAACCTAACCTAACCTATTTAGTGCAAGCAGTTCTTATGCTAAGGTAAAATTATGTCATAATAAATTCGGTGGAAGTTATATTCTGCTACATAAAATTCCGCAAAATTAAAAACGGTGATATTCAAAACTACCAAATGAATGTTATGCGTTATGTCAGTTATGCCAAGTATACTATTATGCTAAAGTATCATTCGGCTGAAAATGTTTCTGCGATAACTGTTATGCGAAGTGTATTTATGCTACTAACTTGCGCCAATTCTTTTTTCTTATCTAGTGTACAGGAAAGCTAAAACAAAACAGCCATTATAAGAGGAGGAACCCTGAAAACAGCTACTCTATTGTTTTGTTTTCTGACTATGATTTTGTCACGCCGTTTTGCCTGTTTCTTTCTAACGCGCGTGAGAGAAAGATATGGAATACTCAACGTAATACTCGTACTTGACAATAGTTGTCAATAGTTGTCAACCTATTATGATATTTATTGAAAATATTATGGTTTTAATACATTCTTTACTCTTTTTCGGGTGTTTATGTGTGCAAATAGAATTATGGTATCGGTGGTAAATCCCACCATCATTTTTTACAGTCGTTAATGTATTATTCAGGCACTTTTTGATGACACACTTCAGCATCTTATCGACTTCGCGACCAACAGACGACTAAAGTAAGAAGTGTGGTTGAATCTTCATTAAGCACAGTTGTGCCGTCCCGCGTTTTGCGCGCTGATGGTAAGTCCTTGTGTATAGAACGTCATTGGGTTACCATGACTATATTGTCCTTTACAACATATTAATGAACCATAACAATCGGACCTTTGTAGGGTACCGTAACTACGATTTACAAAATGTACGACACAAATTTTGGTATTGGCTGCACCTTTTCCGGTATAGCATACTTCCGGTTCAAACACATTCGTTTTCTGCAGGGTCCCTTTAATAACGTTGTCACCCCAACTGTTACATGATTTACCGCTTGCATCGTTTAGAGAAGCGTTTTACAGTTTTGGGTCTAGTCGGTTACTTTTATCTTTAATCGACGGTGGAAAGGCAGAATCACTGAAGCGACATTTTGCGAATTTTACAGGAGAATGTGTTAAAGTTTTTTTTTAAGAAAAAGAATTCGTAACTTTTTTTCAATCAAACATATAAGCTATGGGTTCTTTACACGTGTTGTTCAAAATTTGAATAGCTTCCGAACACAAATAACGTCTTTTCTAAATAAAAGACGGTCTCTTAAATAAATGTCGCTTCACCAAAATTATCATTTGAAAGTTCCCGGAAGAAACCTTGATGCGACGAATATTGCTAAAAAATAGTCAAGGAAGAAAGCAATGAAACGGCATACTATTTCTAATTCGGTCCGGGAATATTAATTGAACCAACTACGGTAAAGACACCAATTTTAATGTGAAAGAAATAATGATTAAGTTAGATTTCTTAATAAGCGTTTATAATTATGAATTAGATGAATTTTTAAGGATGATGTTTGTATTTTAACATCCGTGTGACATGTAGTAACGAAGAAGTAGTAATGAAGTAACAAAATAAATCCATAGTTTTAATAATACAGGTGGTAGGGTGATGTAGTGAATAAAATAAATTTCACGAAACTTGTTACCATAAGGTACGATTATTTAAAATTACATACATACATACATTATATCACGCCTGTTTCCCAGAGGGGTAGGCAGAAACCACTTCTTTCCACCTGCTACGATCCTGACAAATATCTTTCGCTTCTTCCACATTCATACATCGAGTCATGCATGCACGTCGGTTTCGGGTACTTAAGATTCGGCCCTTTTCCAGTATTTCTCCGATTTGACTCAAAAAAGTACGCCTAGGGCGGCCCCTTCCGACCCTTCCACTCACTTTTGCTCTGTATATCTCTTTCGTCAATCTTCATAAAATTAATTAGAACAAATCTGTGGGAACCTCAGATAATTAGATTTAATACTCAAAGATAAGTAGGTAGGTAATACAGTAGGTAAGATTAGTAAAATTAAAAATAAAGTTTGATATTATTTAATGAAATTATTACTATTTTTCTAACAAGTCTATAATAGTCGTTACAGACTTAAAGTATGCCTGAATGAATTTTTTTTCCTCAGTCGATTGATCGGGGAAAAAAAATTTAGCCAACAATTTTGCGGTATCCATAACAATTGCAGTACTTGATTGCTCAGTTTGTGTAGAGATATCTTTGCCTTGTCCTGTAGTCTGCGTTCCTACGGATATTAAAATATCAGGTGTACTATCACTACTCCTGAGTTCACTTTGACCCTCCGGTAGCTTTATAAAATACTCTTGAGTACAGGGCATATCGATTTCATCGTCGGACGTGTATTCATATTCACACGCACGTAAGATCGATTGGCTTTCCATATCTACACATTTTCCTGCAATATAAAAAAAAACTTTGAATAGAATTTAAATACGCAAATTATAACTTACAAACGCAAATATCAGTCATATGTTAAATCCCAGGGATCTCCAAAATAATACCACTTGAATTTCACAATAGCACTATATTACACTTTAAAAGTTATACATATAGGTAACTGTGGTAGCTGCGGTGCACCGTGGAGCGTTTTTTGATGTGCATCTCTCACCACCAGCTCCGTATAGTACGCCACTGATAGTGCTGCTCGCGTGGCTCAATATTGGTCAGCCTCAATTTGACTCGCCCCGTCGACACGCTAAGAAGAAGAAGAGTCATACGTACTTTTAGATGTCATTGCAATGAAAATGAGATCAGGAATAAGATCTTTCTTCTTTCTTTCTTTGTTAAAATATTAATTTCGTGATGTACCAAACACGTAGCTGTATAGGGCCAAAACTACACAGACATTTGTTTTCTTCTTATGTCAAGCGTCATTTCTATTGTCTTTATGTTACGTTTATTTTAGGCCAGTCCATGTAAAAGTGAAATTGAGTAAATAAAGATTGCAAACTTTATACGCTATAAAAAATAAAAATGTAATGCATTTAACTATCTTATATAAAATCATTCTAAATCATTTTTTTTCCGATATTTTAATACACTCGCTATTCGGTGCGGAGATATTTCCTTAAAAGTACTTGCTTTCATAATTAATTATTAATATCTGTTCTAAATTCTGAGACGTCATTCTAGAACGTGTACTTGTAAAAATCCATTTCAAAATCGAAAACGACCTTTCGACCTCCACTGATGTGATTGGGGCGTATTTGAAAAATGGCCACAAGTCAATTTTTTCTATGTTTCCATCATTTCTATCGACACTAATTTCTTTTTTGTCATTTAAGTCGGCAAGTTTTTGCATTGTTTGTAGTTCCTTATTTTTCCTGAGAACTGTTTTTTGCTTTTGATATATATATTTCCCTTTTGCATGCAAACTAATTTTAGACAATTTTGCCGTGACTGTTTTTACGACTTGTAACGAGTCACTTAGTGTCAGTGTAGAGCTTTGTAACTGTTTAGTAGACTCCACCAAAATGCTGCAATGTTCATTTATAAAACACAAGTTGCTTTTTAGATGAGGTCTACTTACTGCTTTCTTCGCACGTCTTACTTTAGCGGCATTTTGATCATTTAAAGCATTCAACACGTTCGTGATCTCATCCAAGTATGTCGCGTAGTATTTGCAAGCCTCAAGCCAAGTGTTCCATCTAGTAATAATCGGCCGAGGAGGCTGTGGTATAGTAGGGTATAACTGGTTCAAAACTTTTAATCTTGATGGTGATTTTAAAAACACTGATTTAACGCTTGCGATTACATCATTGACATCGTCGTATAACCCTCGAACTGTCTCTGCGACTCGATTTAACCCATGAGCCAAACATGTCACGTGGATCATATTTCCAAATAAGTTTTTTAGCGTTCGACCTGCTTTCAACATATAGGGAGCCCCATCAGTCAAAAATAATAACACTCTGTCATGATAGACCTCGTTTTCAAAAAAATTGTTCAATGAATTGACAACTAAATCGTTTATGGTGACGTTGTTTGTACAGTCGAGAACTTTAGAAGCAATTATATGTGGTCTGCTTGCATTATGCTCTCTAAGAGCACCAACGAGGACATTAGCAATATTTTGTTGCCTGTTGGTCTTTTGTCTCATCTACTGTAACATAAATATAGGATTCCCCGATATCTTTTCGTATAGAAGAAAAGGCATTTTTGAACATTTTTGGCAAATAGCGAAGTCTTAGGTTTGATTCGGTTGGTATGGTAACTGTTTTTGCATATTCGCCATCAATGCATTTTTTTATAAAATTGCGGAAATTTTGATTTTGTAGTTGCACCCAGGGTATGTTTGCTGCTATCATAAAACTTGTAAGGTTCGCATTAAATTCACTTTGCCCTTTTTTTTCTACGTTTCCGACATGTTTGGTTGTCTCCAAATGTCTTTTAATATTGCTTACCTTCGTTGGTATATCTTTATTACAGCAAGAGCAGTATACGTGTTTGTCACGTACCTCCAAAAACGGAAAATTGCCACAGTATTCGAGTAAAGATGACATTTTACAGCGTTTTTTTATACATTAGTAAATATAGATTTTAGCTAAATATAATTGTGAATATACAATAGCTAAACAATAACGAAGTCAATTTATTGTTCATCTGATTGACAATGTCAGTCAAAAACGTACTTACTCATTTCAAGTGGCGATATCGTTTAATAAGGAGGTTGATAAATGATAAGTGATAATTGTTTATACATACATACATAAACTCACGCCTTCATTCTTCAGAGTGGGGTAGGCAGAGCTACAGAATTACCAAGCACCCTTAAATAAGTTGTTGATAATTCTGTAACCACGTTTTGCATAATCAGGTTAAGATGTTTACCGGTGTATTAGTGACAGGTTGCAAATCCATGATTGATTATGAAAATCAAAAACACTATTTGAAATCATCCTATAAGTGGTTTGACGTCATCCGCACGTTTTGTCCGACCCCTGAACATTACCTTAAGCGACATTTAACTCAAAATCACGAGTGTCGCTTAAATGACTTTATATACTTGGTTAATTGGGATACGCTCATTTAACCGACATTACTTATTATAATGATTTCCAGAAGAAACGCTTAAGCAACTTAAGTCACAAATTGTGTACTTGGAAGAAACCCTTTAATGCCATTATTTACAAAACAAGTGTTTTTAAAAATACTTTAAGCGGGTACGTATATAAATAAGTGGCGAGTTAAGTGACATTGGTTATATTTTATTGAAATTGTGTGTCGCATAAATAACACTTTTTAAAACTGAGGTCCAATTTCCGGTTACCTTAAGCGCCATCAAAGTCGTCCGATCGTCGTGAAACCCAGTTTAAACGACGCAGAAAAAAAAGCTGATTTCAACGAGTATAATAACTCAATTTCACAAAAAATGTCGCTTCAGTGATTTTGCCTTTCCACCGTCGTTTTGACGTGAATTTAATGCAAATATCACTATGAGGTGAGAATACCACGATTGAAGAAATTTGTGAGTTGATGAATGTAAAGAAAATTGATGTACAGTCGAGTTCATAAACATGTGTACATTTTAGTACCTTGTCTATTCAATGTCATTGTTATAAACAGTCATATATGAATTGTCACAGTGATAAAAGTGACAAGTACGAAAGTGTACAGATATTTATGAACTCTACTGTACTAGGTGTGAGTGAAACGAAGAAGAATGCATGTACAACAACCGCTCATGACCGTTATTATGGGTAAGGCTGTAAAGCTCACTTTCCCGAAATTTACACTTCCTCTAAACGTGCACTTCTTTAAAAGGATCACTTTCTCGGAAGGTACCCTGCCTCAAAAAGTGCTCTTCCCAATGGGTACAGTTTCTCAAAAAGTGCGTTTTTTTAGATGGAACACTTTCTGAGTAGATACATTTTTCAGAAGGTGCACTTTCTTTATCTCTACTATGAATCTCTTATATATAGAATCAGCCAGTATCATACCAGAGATAATTCCACAACCACTAATAACTAAAATAACAAATTACTGAGATACTTTTAAAAAAGTTCATTACTTTCAAAGTAGGTACATTATAATTATGACTTACTTGGTGCTAGACATCCGTCAAATAGCGTTAACATTGCCAACATGACTCATCTTCATCTGACAAAAACCCGTGTGAACTTTGTGGTGATTGAAATAGTGCATCTTTTGAGAAAGTGCCCCAATTGGAAAAGTGTACCTTTTGGGAAAGTGTGCGTTTTGGAAAAGTGTACTTATCGAAATAGTGCATCTTTCGAAAAAGTGCCCCAGTTGGGCAAGTGTACCTTTTGGGAGTGTACATTTTGCTGAAAAGGCACTATTTGAGAAAGTGCACATTTCGGGAAAGTGAGCTTTACAAGCCTAACCCGTAATTTTTGGGTACAAGTGTCGGTGATGAATATCGGAAATTGCTGAATGATAGAGTTAGGCATGTTTTCGAAGAAAAATTTAATGATATAGAAGAACGTGTTAAAACTTTTAAAATAGTGTGATTGTGTGTCCAGTTCTGCAATATAATTTTTTGACCACGCGAACTACACAATTGTATAATTCATAATAAGCCGTCATTGCGCGACCGATACGGGCTCTATTAAGATAAGGCGATAACGTTTCTCGGTTTTGTTTGCACGGGTAAACTGTATAACTGTAATATACAATATACACATTACAACGTATGACTACGTTTTATGTAGGAATTTGTTACACAGATTACACCGATGTGATTATTCCCTGCCTACATATGTGGCTAAGTACTACGCGCATGCATACGTATTAATGTAAAATCGAATCGTTATAGCGTACTTTAACCGTTGTGAAAAGCTGCTTTACTTCTCCAGTTATAGTTTTCCTAAAATACGATGACTTATCTTACGACTCGAACACTTTCTACGTTATCATCAGTCACATAATTGCCACTTGGTTGGCCATTAACAAAAAAAACTTTCATAAACGATTTAATTCAAAAACTCTTTTCTGTTTCGTCACAAGCCTTATTTAGATATTCTTTCAATTAATATACATATTTATTATAAATATACATAAAAATAATGAACAGGGTTTTTTTTAATTTGAATAGTTTAAATTAAAATTTGCAATTACAACCTGACACGTGGTATTACTAGTGTTCCAAAAGACTCGAGCTTTTTAGCCCTTTTTTTTAAGGCTCTCCTCGATTATTGAGGCTTAGAATGCTAAAAGCGTATAAAGCTCTTTAGCCCCCAAGCCTAGTTCTATTCAAGAGCCTAGACTGTCGGAGCAAGTAACCTTATTAAAATACTATATTATTTAAAGCTTAAAGTCCTTGCCAAAGTGTTGACACTCTAAAATGCATTAGCCTCCAAGGGTTACTAGAAACAAAGGTTTAAAAAAATGGTCCGAAATCGACGTTATATTAACGCATCTCTGTGGTGGAGCCTTGAATCATCTAATAAGATGGAATCATATTATCTTATTTAACATGAAAGTAGGTTGGCATTTTTATCTTATCGCAGACCCCCGTTTTCATCTCATGGACCCCTTGCTGGTCGTCGTCTACCCCTGGGAGTCGATATAGACCACTTTGGGAATCACTGATTTAAACAGACCTTTCTTTGTTATATGAGTTCACCGGTGCTAAGAAAGAACAAAAAAGTACGAAAGAAAGCTCTTGTTCCAGTTCTTGCTCTATGTTATTTTGGTCTAAATCCACCTTTACATAAGTAGGCCGAACCCGCCGGTCCAACCACCCGTCCGTTCGTTCGAGGCCGCCAAACTGAGGTCACGAAAAATCTGGATTTAAATAAGGCTTTAGATCTTTAAAAAAGGCCATAACCTTAAAAAAGGCTATAACCTCAAATAAGGGAAGAGCCTTTTTAAGACTTCGTCCTTATTAAAATCACTAAAGTCTTCGTAACCTTTTCCATCAAGTCAGCTGTAAAAAAGAACTCTAAATTTAGGCTTAAAGGCTCGAGGAGCTTTAAATTTATGCTAAAAGGCTCGAGTCTTTTGGAACACAAGGTATCACTGGATTTATGGACTCATCGAACTGGACGATTGTAAATCTGCCATTGAGTCGTTTTTTGTGATACTATTCGAACATATATATACTTATGTACTTGGTTGCTTATGTTTACCCACTTTTATTTTGTAGATTACCCACATAATAATGTGCCAAGTCAAATGCCGTGCAAATTATGTTTTATCTAGTTGGATGAACTAGGCACTATTTTTCTTTTTCTTTTTATTACTCAACTTAGATGCATTTGTTTTATACAACAACCAGTTTACATTGTACTTTATATTTTGTATCCTTTGTTCATGGGAGCTTCGGGTGCTCACAGACAAATCATTTGTTTTATACAACAACCAGTTTACATAGTACTTTATATTTTGTATCCTTTGTTCATGGGTGCTTCGGGTGCTCACAGACAAATTTATTTTAGATTAAGCATGTTCTCAGTAAGTGAAATGTATAATTTCTTTTGGGAAATAAAGTTCTTTAACCATACTTAATGTCTGTTCCTATTCACTCCGTCACTCGTATAAACAAATCAATTTACCATTACAACTTCATATTCGCGTACTTTTGAAGGTTGAGCATAGTCATATAGTTTATTTATACACTTAATCATTTTCTTAATGTTTATTTTGAGGTAGTAATCTCTATTTTAAAATTGTATTTTTTGTTGAAAAGCACTTTTGGTAAAATATGATGATCAGAAAAGAATCCGGGGGGATTTTTTTTGATGGGAGTTCCTATATCGATAGACTCACTTATCGATGTTTGTTCTAAATACCAGTGATCACTCCAAGTTTTGTTTCTAAAAATATTTTTTGTTAAAAGTAATCAAAGTAATAACGTAATTCTCTTCTTTTTTTCAAATCGGTTTTTGATACTTTACTCATCATCAGAGCTCGGATTTTACGCGGCAAAACATAAAACTGTCGCAAACTACCTAGTGTTAGAAATATTTTTTTATCGATATATCGATAGTTGTGTAATAGAAGGTCCACGAAATAAAAAAAATATTAAATAAAAAAAATTACGTGAGATTTGTATAAAATTATATGGAAACAGATGTAATTGCTTCTTCGAAATCCACGTCAGCACACACAGCTGCAGCAGTACATGACTTTTTATTTGGTTTGTGATAGTGATAGGAGTAGATGATCATTAATTTCTCAACATTCTCTGGGAGTAGACAGTTTCTGAAGTGTCTATTATTTTCCATAAGGTAATACAGTCAAAGATCAAAGTTTTACCTCTTAGTTACCCGACGGGTTTATAATTGATATGAAAAAGTAAGAGTTAAGATTTAGATGGAATAGCATATTATATAAAACAACTGTCGCGAATGATTGTAAAGTAATGTACTTAAATATAATAATACTCGATATCGATAAAAAATATTTCTACCACTAGCTAGATTGCGACAGTCTTTTGTTTTGCCGCGAAAAATCCGGGCTCTGCTCATCATAATTATTTTCTTCATTATTCATTACTGTCCTATATTATTGTTAAAATATACGATCACAATTTGATCCAAATGTTCTGGAATAAACGTCTCCGTCTTGGCTGATAAATGCATTTCAGATGGCTAGATGACTTTTAAATTTCTGTGGAATTGGAGCATAACATTTTTTCTTAATATGCTGTGTGAACTTCATACTTCTCTTTAGAACATACAAAAAAATACATACAATGCGGGGGCAATCACTAGTATATGGAAAAAGCATCGATAATTGAGTTTATCGATATAGGGACTCCTTACCTGTCATAAAATGTTGCCCCCTGTATTCCTATGTCTGATGATAACACTGCCTGGTGCTTGACATAATAATATACATTTAGTTTTTTCGAAGTATAATTTGACATAAAAACGTAGTGACGTCTTGATAGATTTGACTGATTAATTAGTTAAGGGAGGTTTTCGTCTCTGTCGCACCCATTAGTGCGACAGGGACGTAATTAACGGTTTATATAACATAATAAAACAATAGTGTTCTTAATTATTTCGAAAGGCTTTCTTAACAAAAGCTTATAACAGTTATAACAATGGTCACGAGAGGATTCGAATTCGATGTTACGTTAACCTTGACCTGTCCCTTTCTTTCGATCACGTCATAACTGTGGAATAAAAGGTATTTGGAGTATAGATGTTTCGAAGTAACCCACCTGGGTCACCTGTGTGACACTTACGAAAGCGCGCCGGCTACTCAGGGTCCGGGGGCACGGAATTTTGCGTTGCGTTGGCATCACACCACCTGGATATTGCGCCCTCTGAGTGCCAACCCTTTAGTTTAGAACTTTTTGGTAGAAAAATAATGTGATGTCTAATTCAACGGTGCCTTAAAAGGAACTGACCCGACCTGTTGGGGAATATCCGACTGAGCTCCGATCAACAGACTCCATGCGAGGAGGCCATGAGGGCGCCAACCCTCATGCTGGTCAGTGACTGCCCAATGAAGCTGTGGTTAACGCCACAACCGGAACTTCTTACTCTCCGAGAGTATCCGCGAAAAAGCATGGAGAGAACGCACATATTATAAACAAGACACAGCTTAATATTTATAAATTACTGGTAGATGAGCAAAAAACAAGGCCGTAATTACAGACTCTGTGACTTGCTTAGAAACCGAAGATTGGACATGGCTACTTGGACTAGTCCATGGGCTTTTATTTTTCATGAAGTCCCTGCCTAAATAAGATAAGATTAGTTACTTATCTTGTTAGTCTAAAACTAAATTACGTGTGACATATGAACGGACGGACTAGGTAAGTTCAAAAGTAAATAAGCCAGAAAAAAACCGGTATAATTTATTTGTTCCATATTGTGACAACCCTAGGTGGAAAAAATACCGGTTAAATTTTAATTACCTGTAACTTTTGAGTACCGTGCAATTAGACGCTAGTTATTTTACAATTTATAAAATTTATAATACCTAGTCTATAATTGTGTGTTGAAATTAGATTCTAATGTGCAGGTTTTAGCAGGCCGGTGACACTCCGCGCTATTGCCTACAAAATGTGCGGTCCCTCCTAAGAGGCTAATCAGTTGAGTGTCACGCGAGCGCTCGTTTTGACGCGCGAGGCCGTGCGCTGCCAAAGTAGTAGTTTTTGTTTGAATATTATTTATTCAATTAAACAAACCAACAGTTGCACAAACAAATACAATTATAAAAGATATGTATAAAGAAAATAGTTATGTTTGTGTACCTACCAATTACAGGTGTGCAACAGTATTAGCACAGTCGGGATTCAATAAAACTAAAAATTAGGCATATACAGTGTTTTTTTTAAATGGGACAGTATGGGGAAATCCGAATCTAAAGGAGATAGAGGAAAAGTGTCAAAGGAGACATTAGGTGTTTTTTTATGTAAACAAATTTGGCTCATTAAAATTTTTGGTCAAGCGTGAGTTGTTCTTAAAAAATTATAAAGTTGGTCAATTTTTTTTTTGACTCGGGTCGACTCTGTTTCATGTAAGGATTATTTCATTGTATGGAAAGAAAAAAATCTGAACAGCAGAAGTTGGTCAAATTTAATGAAAACTAATCTTCATACAGTAGGTTTATTACTTGAGTAAATGTTCGATGTGGCCGCCGTCTTGTCTTATGCAGGTACGAGCACGCTTCAAGACACTTCTAGTTGCATTTAACAGAGACTTATGGTGAATTGTGTTTAAAGTGTTAAACTATCAAATATCTTGCGATTCGGTACTACACGGTCAGGATAGCGTTCTTGATACCACTTAAGTGCATTATCTCTACTGCGATAATTAAGAAAATACGCCTCAATCAAATCAACTTTATGTGAATTAGTTAACGCCATGATGAATAAAATTACAAGCATGAACTGATTGGAAACAAAATCACAGCTGCAGAAATAACTTACGTTCCAAATTTGAATTCTTTTTTTTTATAATTTCAAGACTATCGCGTGCCATGATGTTTACGAAGATTAAAAAAAATGTTCTTCTCTTGAATCGTCTGGAGCTCTTATCGATTATCGAAATTTAAAAATGGAATAATTTTAAATATTTTTTTACACGCCTAGGCACTTGTAACAATATTAAAAGGCGAATACTGCAATTGTATGAAGATTAGTTTTCATTAAATTTGACCAACTTCTGCTGTTCAGATTTTTTTCTTTCCATACAATGAAATAATCCTTACATGAAACAGAGCCGACCCGACCCGCGTCAAAAAAAAAATTGACCAACTTTATATTTTTTTAAGAACAACTCACGCTTGACCAAAAATTTTAATGAGCCAAATTTGTTTACATAAAAAAACACCTAATGTCTCCTTGGACACTTTTCCTCTATCTCCTTTAGATTCGGATTTCCCCATACTGTCCCATTTAAAAAAAACACTCTGTATAACATTACAAAAAATGCAAAAAAAAACATTTTGAATTTAAAAAGTAGTAAACTAAGTCTTATTACGCAGATAGAAAGGGATATCCGAGCAAACAACAAATAAACCGCGGACAACATTTGATAGCTCTCCAGGCATTAACTATTTTTTCTCGTCATTTAAGTAAGAAAACTACAATTCATAATAAATTCAATTTGTTTTCTTACAACTGCCACGGAAAATTTATAGTGCAAGTAACTGCCGGCCCTACGAGGTGGGCGGAGTCAGTAAAGCTCATGACGCGCGAAATAATACAGACTCGCGGTGCAGGTTTAAGGTGCATTTTGCCTCGTTAGGGGCGCCCCCACTATCGATCGCAAAAATGTGACCAAGGTCACTTCCGTGCGTGCACTTGTATTATTATCGTTCCCGCGTTCTGAGTAGGTTTAAATTCGCATGTTTGCTGTCACAGTATTCTTCTTTATTCTTCAGTATTCTTAATTATTAAAAATAGCTATTATCACAACAAATAGGCATGTTTTCTGTTTGAAAATATGTTATTATAGTGCACTTATAACACCTCTTATTGATGCTCAAATCACTTTGAATAAATACAACAGATTCTATGAGTTCTGACTATTTTCATATCTACACATCCGGTTTTTACGTAAACTCTAGCACCCATTTTCTTATAAATTAAGAACGTTATGCTACGCAGGAGTTCATTCGGGATTATCAAAAAGGCGTTGGCAAAGAGTCTCCTGACGGACCCTCGCGCACGGTGACTCGGCTCGTTCTAATAAAGCTAATAAACCCACTTATTTTTAGATATTTAATAAGCCTGCTGACTTCAAGTTTATTATTATTTCATCAGAAAATTCAAAGCTCTTAAACTACGTAGCCAAGCAATGTTTTCACAATGTCTTGCCAGCCAATTCGTCTAATGTGCATCGCGCTTCCGTCACACGCACCCTGGTGGGTTACTCCGAAACACGCACAACAAAACTCTGAAAATTTAACCACTTTTACTACACCAGGGACCCGACCACCCATTCCCCGATAAAAGCCTTTAAAAGACTTACGTCTCGAAGTACAACCCACTAAAAGAATAACCCCTTTTGAATAAATATACGACTTAGTTGTTTGTGAAACTAACCATCACATAAGGGAAACCTAAAGAGCAGCAGTAAATTGATATCCCTCTTATTGCATAACCCAATATAAGGGTAACCCTTAAAAATTGTGCTTAAAAAGCCAAGAGAACGGCTTTTTATAAGGGTAACCCTAATAAATAGTGCTTAAAAAGCCAATCAAACAGCTTTTAACGATATAACGGTACAAAAGCAAAATCGAGCAAGACATACATACACGGAACGGATTTGGTAAGTGTAACCTAATAAATAGCACTTTAAAAAGCAAATCGAACGGCTTTCAAGCGATACGGCTTTTCTAAATAAATCCTTATAAAAACCCATTCGAAACCCCTTGGATGGGATAGCGGGCCGGTCCCTGTACTACACAATAATTATGAGGGGCTGCTGATAAGTTCGCGGCCTGAAGAATAAAATGAAAGAAAAGCTCACATGACTTTTTTATTTTTCAAAAAAGCAAAACGCATTTTTATACCGATTTAACAGCGACAATTAAAACGGTTCTAATTGGTATAACTTGTTTAGTGTCTGCATTGAATATAACGTGTACCTACTGAATAAGGCTTGGAAGAAACAATAGCCTATTTGGCAATTCCTCGTTACCCTTAGCATATTTTCGCCGTCCAATATGCAGGGATGTTATTCGTTAAGGAGTTCTCTTGGTACTTGACTTTTGCTTGATGACATGCATTCTTACCTTATGAGTAAAAGTTTGACTATTTTAATTAACAAACCTTATCACTACCCAAGAAACATTTACTTATTATAAACTAGTGTCTGTGGTCATCTCTGGCTTTCACTACCGTCGTACCAAATGGTGCTTTTAATAAGCAATTAATTTAAGTTCTTACAGAAAATAACAAAATCGCTGTTTGTGTGCTATAATCCTAATTTAGTGACAGTGAGACCACCTCGGGGCTACTCAGGAGTCCCTTAAGACTGCGCAGACCGTACGCCGGATGTACAGTGGCGCCCTCATTACTATTATTGTGTTTTCTAATAAACTAAAGTATTTTCTTGAAATTGGTCGGTAGGTTTTTGTAATTCACCTTCGAGTTATCAACTTAACGGAAAAAAGTGGCCACCTTTTCCCGTTAAGCTGACTACTCAAAGGGTAATTGTTATTAAAGTTTGTTCCGTATCCCATAAATTGTGTTTTTACTTGCGCTACAAAAATGTATCGTCTGATTGCAAGGAAATTCTTTAGTTTATTAGAAAACACAATAATAGTAATGAGGGCGCCACTGGACGCTCGACGTTTGCTCGGTGCAGTCTTAAGAATTATGAATAGGAAAAAAAGCAACAGAACAGTTGAACAGTTGAACGTAGAGGGTATAAATTGCCTGTGCGTCTGCTTCCCGTTTCGTGCAAACGTAAAACGTTTTGACAGCTGTTAACGCTCTAATCGTCTGTTAAAAGGTGAATGAACATCGTTTGATGAATTTGGTACTTAACATTGTTATTATTGAATTGAAACTCAATAACTACATGAATTTATTGCACACAGCAAAAATGAATAACGAAGTATTAATATGTCTTACCGGACTGTGAACAACTTTTCTCTTTTTACATGGTGATTCGAAAATTATTTCCGGCCGGCGATTTGGCCAATCCCAAACTTGTGCACTCATAGACATGCATGCATCAACGCACAAACAAGTATGGCAAACCAGCTTTCGTGAAATAAAACAAACTGTATTAACAAAAAACATGTTACATTCATATTAGCACGACCCTTACTAGTTTTATAACTCAATGAGAGCACCTCGTCCCCCCTACCTCTGTCTCCCCGCGAGACGGTTATGCACGAACTGGTATAGGTACGTATAAGTTTGGACCGGTGCATTAAGCGTTTCAATAATAGCTTGGTGTTTCTGTTTTGCCAAGCCAGCAATATTTTTTTTGCAGTA
The DNA here is from genome assembly GCA_963966035.1 of Acleris laterana. NCBI lineage: Eukaryota > Metazoa > Arthropoda > Insecta > Lepidoptera > Tortricidae > Acleris > Acleris laterana. The sequence goes on from OZ014438.1 coordinate 20,394,900, forward strand.
GACAGCAACAGCCGTTCATCCCTAATGCTGCAGCCGCCACCGCCTCTGGACCAGTCATGTATCATCCGACATTGGTGTTCCCACACATGAGCTTGCCACCGCAGCCCTACCAACAACCCCGTTCACAAGGGTAACTAACTGCTTTATCTACTTTCGATTAACAACGCATGATAGCATGCATTTTGCCCCGTTTACGGGCTCCTTAGACTAGGTTACGTATGTTATCTACACACATATAATAAGTTTTCTACAGTTGGGCTTCTGATTGTGTTCTAGAAAGTGACATTTTCGGTGTTTAGTTATTGTTTTTTTTTTAACTGTTATAATAATAATAAATAATTAAGTGGTTGCACGGTTTTGATTTCTTATTTCAGTTCATACATTACCTTAGCACCTATACATATGTGCCAGGTAGACTGATAGCAATGCGGGTTTTCGGTTTCTGAACCCATCTTAGAGTACTTATAATATATGTGTAGACAAAACTGTACATAATTAGGCCTTAAAACACTCGTGTGACTTATTACTGTTTTAATATATATTAAACCATACTCAAGTTTTAAGGCCACTCAATGTTTATCAGTTACATAAACTACAATAACACGTTCATAACGCATGGTTTAAGCACGCACTGTGCCTGTATTGATAGTGTCAGCGACAAAGCTGTTAATCACACAACTCTCCTTTGAACTCGTATATAAATATTAATACAGCACGAAAGGCAGAGTTAATAGACCTACCAGTTGGATAGAGTAACGTCGTCGACGAAATCTGCGAGTTTTATTGATGCACTCTGAAAGGGCAGTTAAGCTCACCAGTTAATATTTCGTTGACGAATTGAGAGGCAACTTGTTTAAGATAACAATCCAACGGGTCACTATTATTACTGATTGTGTTCAGAGTTACGTGCGATAGCTCCTTAATGAGCCTTCGGGTTTGTACTTCTTTCCCGCTCGTATGGTCTTATACTCCAGTAAAATTGGCGATTGAAAGTACTTACGGTAGTTGGGTCTAATCCGGTAGTTCTGATTTTTTGCAGACTTCTTTATGATGTTAGTTAGCCCAATGAATAATCCAATTTTTTCACCTAGAGCGACGAACGCTACTGTCAAAAATGAAAAAACCGCTAAAATGTTGAACCTTTTTCCGATTTTGCCGATTATAACCCTAAAGAACTAGCTTTTGATAGTACCTTCTCAGATTTTTTTTTAAGTAGACAAAATTTGCTATAATATGAGACTAATGTTGTCTCTATACTCAATAGTTTCTGAGATAAAGCCTGACAGAGACTGATCGATTTCACTCATTGCGGAATAAAATGTAACGTGTATTACCTAGTGAATGCAAGGACAACCTGACCTGATGGTATGTCCGGGTGTGAAATCGAGCAGTCTCGCGTAGGAGGTAACCTGGCCAGTTGAAACTGGTTTTCGTCGCAGCATAGATATCAAACCACTTAGTACTGAATTTCCATAGAGCTCGTCAAGGTTGCTAAAAACAAATTTCGAAGTCCAAAAAGTTTTGAATTTTGAAAGGCTTTATCTCGGAAACTATTGTGTCCTACAGAAACAACATTAGTCTCATATTGTAGAAAATTTAGACTACTTTAAAAACCTGACCAGATTTAAATAGGTATTCGTCGCAGCCCTGGCGAATAGTTTGTACCGCAGCTGCGCTCGAGGTTGTTCAAAAGAATTGCGAAGTTCAAAAAAAATAATTGAAATTTTGAAGGTTTTATCTCGGAAACTAATGAGACAATTCTGGTTTTCTCCTGAGAAGTTACTATCAAAAACCAGTTCTTTATAGTCGCCAAAATCTGAAAAAAGGCCGGAGTTTTCGCGGTTTTTTTTAATTTTGACAAAGTTGCGTTCGGCGCTCGATTTCACAAACTTTGATTATTCATTAGGCCAACATCATAAATAAGTCTGCAAAAAATCAGAACTACCGGATTTGACCTAAACTCATTATGACTAAAGTTACTGGAGTATTATGCGAATTTACTTAACCCATTAGAATAACCCATTCATTGCCATTATTTGCCCTTACACAATGCCGTGGATGCCGATCGTCATCAGATTTTCATTAACTAGATATAACATGGAATAACAATAACAAGGTAGCCGGTTTTATGAAATAATATTATATTACACAAAAAAAAGGTCCACCCGTAGCAGTACTCGTATAAGCCATAAGATACTAAAGACTCCTAGGGCTAGGTATAACGAACTAAGTATGGAATATTGTATTTAATTATTTTAGTTTTCGTCAGTATTCCGCGTTTGTGACAAACAAACGATATCTATGTGGTCTGTCCAATTGAGACGGTTATCTATTATAAGCCCTAAAATGAAACTTGACGAAAGGGATATACAGATCGAAAGTGAGTGAGGAAGGGGCCGCCCTAGGCGTATTTTTTCGAATCAAATCTGAGAAATACTGGAAAAGGCCCGAATCTTAAGTAGAAAGATTTACCAGGATCGTACCAAGTGGAAAGAAGTGGTCTCTGTTTTCCCCTCTAGGAAACCAGGGACCGGAAAACCCCTTCATTTGACTAACCCTATCAATAGGCTTAGCCTATCATTCGGTTAGCCAATCGACGTGCTTAGCTATGATTGAGTCACCTAAACGTTAGGGCTAACCCCTTTGAAGTAGTTAACCGCATCCATAGAGGTTACCCGGTTCATTAGGGTTTCGGTAGTTTAATATTTAAGCGCTTAGCATTGACTGGGTATTACCCCATTGATCGCCTCTCTCTTTTCACATATCGGCTCGCTCAATTCGCCGTCTCGCTTAAGCGGCTACTGCCTGCCGCCACCCTATCAATTGTTAGGTAATTCAATAATAAGTCTAAACTCTTGCGCATAGAGGTTAAACCAGCTTGAAACCGTTCGAATAAGCTTGAATAAGGTAACAGACAATAGGGTACTGGGATAGGCTTAGCGCTTAGTCGAATTAACCGTATCGTTTGGTTGCCCTTTCTTTGAGCTAAGTCGACGATAAGCTTAGCGCATCCTTGGGGTTTGTAACAACAAGTCTATTAAAAAGCATATCGAAAACCCCTTTCGCGCTAAGCGGTTCCGGTCCCTGTAGGAAACAGGCTTGATTTAATGTATGTATGTAATACTGTGGGCAATCAAGTCGAGTTTGACTTTTTTTACTGTTATTACTTGAGCTTACGTACATTAACTTTGTCTAGTCAGCACGGCTAGCACATCTGCCAGCGACTTGCGCGACAAGCGAGAAAGAGCGCGATGTAGACCTTCCTCGCGTGTTGGTAGCACAACGTGCGCGACCAAATGTCAAGGCGACAGACCTTAGTCGCTTAACTGTTTGAGGTGAAATTTCCTCGTAATTCGTAGCACAAGTGCCCATACCACGCTGGTCAACGTCAAAAGACGTCAGTTTAGTCTTCGAGCTTTCAAGCCCGCGAAGCGCGCGAGACGTCTCAGTTTTGATCGTCACGGAGTCACGGATTATGAACTAACGTTTTGGTCTTTGGTTGATCTTTTGAAACAGTATGTAAGTATGCCCCGCGTCTCGGTAAACAATACCTTATACAGTACTTATCAAAAAATCTATAAATTTTCTGACCGCCTTTTGATTCGTGTGAGTATAGTTTTATGTATGTTAAAAGAATGAATGTATGAATAAATCTTCGACTATGTAATTGTTTCGGGACTATTGTTGTTAGCTAGAAACATAGTTGCGTGAGTTTACGGTAGTAGATAAATATTCTCCGTGAAGTACTGAATCGATGGGTTTTATAATAAATAAAACTTTTATTCCGTGCACCGACTTTTGATAGTGAAGAACAACAAAGAGATAAATTTAATCTACTGTTACTGACATGCTTCCACTGCTCGATTTACTTCTCGGAACCCTTTTTCTCTAAGAAGGTCCTTTAACTTGAGCCACTCGGCTTAAATTTTTTGACCGCCATGTGGGCCAGTAAATTCCACCGCGGCGAACAGCAGGATTGTGGACATGAAGTCCACCATTCATTTTAATTGTGTTTGGGTACTTCCTACTCTGAACATTACACAATAAAAAAAAAATGAATTTTTAAAATATTTGATCACTGAACCAGTCGGAAAAGCATTCAATTTTATACCTATAATACGATTATCAACCAAGTGTTACGAAATTACTGTTGCGTAAAGTTAGATGCCACTAAAATAATAATCTAAATATTGCCGCCATGTTGACCAATGTTGATAAACAATAAACAACTTACTTTACTTCAAATCACAGATTGTAAAACGGTATAATTTGACACATGTGATTTCGCACACAGATTATATATAAACCCGCGTAAGGGTTGCTGTTCTCTCTAAAAACGAAAGGACGCACACTTTTTCATTACCGATTCAGTGTTGCCACAAATGAATATCCCATGAGTAGAATGCTATCTGCACAAATGGCAACACATACGTCTTGTCCGCGGATTAGCGATCTCACTTGGAGAGAATGTCTCGACACGGGCATTTGTGCTACCGAAATTGAGAAAAGTGACAGTGGAGACAGTTTTCTCGTCTCTCGAGCAATTTCGCTTGGGCACATGTGCTAGCAGTGCAGCGGGCCTAGTATGGCTGCCTCTATATCGCGTGTCAAATGTGGATGAAGCATCCGTCACTTTATGACTCGTGTACTTATTTACGTGTCAGAAGGTGACTGATGCCTTATCCAAAATTTATCACGCGATAAACGCAGCCATATCAGGCCCCCTGCATTAAGCACAAGGCCTAGCATGCGACCATTTAGCTAAGGTGTCAAAGTCTTATTGAATTTTCGCTAAAGCTTTCATTGGGTCAACATCTTCAGCGACAGGCCACATGTTGTCATCCGCAAAATGATACGCATCACAATACGGCACAATATTCGTCACATCATTGACATGCGTTAAAAAAGGAGTGGGCCAAGCAAATTTTGGCCCGTGCCTTTTGATCCTATTTGGCTTAAATAGTGTCCGCGGTGTTAACCGAATTGATGCAGACACTCCATAAGTCTAAATCAGTTAGATAATATTCTAGGCTGAAAATCCAAGTGTTCAAATTCTTGTCCTTAAGTTTACTCAAGCTAGCGCCTGTTATTGTCGTGGACTGGTTCAGGCTTTGTGCCGATGTTGATGTCGATGGATAGCTCTAATCATTCACTTTAATTATTCTTCATTAATTATACATAAAGCATTTTTTATATATATACAGTATGTAAATGAACGAAAGGCAAACCTTAAAACCGGTGGATGTTAAAAACGGGTATAATACAATTAACCACTTTGTTTTAATCCAATCACTTTTTTGTTTATAATTTTACTAAATGTAATAACTTAACCTCTTTCTCATCAGTCGGTTAACGAGCTCAATAACATCCTGTGTTGCAAGTTTGACATAAGTAATCACTAGACATCGGAATCAACGTTCATGGCAATGTATGGTCGGCAGAAAAACAAATACACTTAGTATTTTAAACCTTTATTTTGTATAAGTAAAAAAGAACTAAAAATGTAAATAAATATAAAATCAGGATATTGTGTTGAGTCCATTATCTCAGTCTAACACGGAGTTTGATTGGGCATTTGTCATTAAAGCTAATTTTCAGTTATGAAACTTATGAATTATGAATGTTTCGATAAACTATCATTTGACTTTACAGATTATTTTGCATGACAGTTAAATTGACATTCGTTGGGAAATTTAACATAGTTTTATTTTCGAATGCGAAATGAGTATTGAGGTTTTATGACGTATTTAGAATATCAACCTCTTTTAGTATATTTACAGTTTACTGCAGTGTATGAGTGTAAAAACAAAAAAAATAATTAAACGTTATTATTCAAATATTCAAATGTATTTATTTATGTTCCTACCCTTACCGAGTGCCATGAAATTTGAACGTTGATACCGATGTATAGTAATCACTTATCACCAGGGAGCGAAACTTTGATGCCGGTGACGTCATTATGACGCAAATTGACATATAGGGTGTTTTATATAAAATACTAGCGACCCGCCCTCGCTTCGCTTCGGTTTATGTGAGTTTTTTGTAACACCCGTACATAAAAAAAGAATTTATTATACATAAAAACCTTCCTCTTGAACCGCTCTAACTATCAAAAAAACCCGCATCAAAATCCGTTGCGTAGTTTTAAAGATCTAAGCATACATAGGGACAGACAGCGGGAAGCGACTTTGATTTATACTATGTAGTGATACACAACATATTAAAATAGTGACATAAATGATTCATATTATTATGATACGTCTATGTTTTAATAATACCTATCTCATTTTCTCGGTAAAATCGTATTCATCCTTCTCATCAAAGTACTGATGACGTTTTCGATTCAATATGTTGGCAATTCTCTCCATTGCAATGTCTCGTAATAAAGGAACCGAATGACTTTTATCCATCCTTAATGACTAGTAACAATATTGCTTTTAATTTTTATTTATAGACTAAAGTTTTTCTTCTGTACAACTGCCAGTGATTTATAGTCTAAGTAAGACTTAGGTAGAAAGAGGTTCTCTTCATTTATTATATTTCGATTCGAAATAGATAGTCAAAATCTGCTCTAAACTACGAGAAGTCATGTTACACCGCGTGCTAGTGGAAATCCACTTCAAAATTGAAAATGGCGACTACGGTCAAGCGATGCCTATAATATGTTAGTTATAATTATTGGCAGAGTGCAAAGCGGGTGGAGGGGGTAGCCTAAACGATCACAGCGCTCGCTACGGCTAAAATTGTCATTTTTGTCGCTGACTTGAGCTGTCAAATCCATATTGCAGTAAACATTTTCTAATCGTTTTTGAGATAAAAATATGGTCCTGGTAAGATGTGTGGTTGTGAATTGTAATAACACCGAGAAGAATAGCGACTGTAAATTTTACCAATTTCCAAGACCATGGTGGAAACGAGACCAAAGAAATAAGTGGATATTTGCCGTAAACGAAACCCCGTTTTAGTCACGAGTAGGCTCATTTCTGGGTGTCTATCATTTTATCGAAATTCCTGTCATCGAATTTCATATCGACGAAAACTATTCCACGAATGTAATTACGTTTTATTTTCTATACACATAATTTTAAATTCATCGATTTTCAAATAGTCGAACAACTTTTCATCATAAATTGTTTCGAATATGTCTCAAATCATCGCAGTAACGATTCATCGAATTTACCTTTTATCGAAACATGATTCAATAATGGTACCATTCATATTTTATAACTACCTCGAACAACGTTTCATCGTAGTAACGTTTCATCGAGCGTGTCGGGCTTCCAGGACATAAAAAAAATAACCCTAACCTACCTCGGACTACGTGAGCGCGTTGTGATTACAATGTATAGTAACACTGATGAAATGATTTTCTGTGTAATATGAAATTTGGGAACTGAAACTTACGTTAAATCAAAATTATAGCAAACGTGATTCGATGAACAACTATTGTGATAAACAAATAAAATAGTGAAGTACAATTCGATGATTCGATTCCGGTGTAACAGATAATTCTAAGAAATGTAACAGCGATCAACTGAAGTTCGATGAATGATTCCTAAGTCATAACCATAAATAATTGTAAAGTGATAGATTACCCTCATTTCTCACTGAACACAACAATTTTAATATTATTGGCAATAATGTTACTGACTACCATTGTCCAAAATTGTGTAATATAGTAAAATAACACAAGATTTCATTAATATTTTTCACAATATTTACTTACTTCTTGTTTGACAGCAGTGACAATATTGTCCATAATGGCCGCCTGTCACTTGGCGCTGTCGTCGCGCTCGGTCCCAATAACAATTCACAGTTCTTAAATTCACGAATAAAAAATATTTAAACGGACACATTATTATTGTCTCCGACTGATTATTATGACAAAGACAGTTAGGTGATATTTATAAGTACTGGCCGTCTCAAGTGTCAATAAAATATCCGTTAAATAAAGAGGTCAATAAGTTGTTATTGATTATCTATAATCTAGATAAAACACTCTGTATGAAGCTTGACGTCATACGGCTGTCACCGGCATCAAAGTTTCGCTCCCTGCTTATCACTTCATAACTAAAGTAAACAAACTAGGTATTTACAAATAATCTAATTCTGCATATCAGGCTATTACAGTTTCAACTATGACCACATTACCGTATCAAGTTAACTTTAGAACACACACTCTTAACCGCACTGCACAATGAATTTTAAGCAATCCAATCCAATTTTTGTAGTGGCAACCGGTTACAATGATTGAGTGACCATTACCTAACTGCCGATGACTTATTCTGGCTGTTGCAGCAGTTGCAAAGCTGTTGCTCGGCGTAGAAACTGATTGACCAGTAGAACAAATTGATCTAAAATGTGTAAATAAATAAATAACAAAGACTAATAAACACCGTCTCTGACATTTTTGCTCTGTCATGATTGTCTCAAACCATAGAACGACTGATTTTTTTTTTCATATCAAAAAGGTTAGGCTACCAATAAATTGTATTTTCTTTCAATTTGATATTTGACATCCTTCACGTTCGTCATATAAATTTAAATCGTAATTGCAATAATAATGCCTTTAAATTTTACTGCGGTTGAGATAATGGATATGATCCTTGCGTACGGAGAGTGCAGGGGCAATGGGAATGCAGCCCTCCGCTTGTACTCCGAGAGGTATCCTACAAGAAGGCAACCAAGTAATGCTCGTGTCATCGTTAATGCCATTACACGGCTGCGAAATAACGATCGGCCGGTGCCTGTGAACTCAGGTGTTCCTCAACGTGTTCATGTTACGCGGGAAGAACAGGTATTGGATCATTTTCAAAACCAACCAGGTTCTAGTACTAGGCGGGCAGGACGCAATTTAGGCTTGAGTCACACCCTCGTACACAAAATACTAAAACGCGATCGGCAACATCCTTTCTCCGTAACTAAGGTTCAAGCGTTGAAACCTGACGATTATCCCAGACGGGTTGAGTATGCTAATTGGGCGTTAGAAAAAAAAAGAGAAGATCCTCACTTTTTAAGAAAAGTTATTTGGAGTGATGAGAGCCTCTTTACAAGGAATACTATGTGGAATCGACGGGTTGTCCATCATTTGGCTCCAAAAGATCGAAATCCACACATGGGTCGCGAACTGTCTCATCAAACCAGGTGGTCAATAAATGTATGGGCCGGTATAAGAGACAACGATATCATTGGGCCAGTGTTCATAAATGGCACAACAAATGCTGAGCGGTATCTCGCAAGTGCTTAACGGACCTCTCAGTCGCTATGTACAGACATGGTTCCAACATGACGGTGCTCCTCCTCATATCGCGATTCGAGTACGGAACAGGTTAAACGACATGTTTGGAAACCAATGGATCGGGCGGTTCGCACCAATCCCTTGGGCTCCGCGTTCGCCGGATCTCACTCCGCTTGATTATTTCTTTTGGGGTTGGGTGAAACAGTTGGTGTTCAAAAAAGAATCAAGTACTCGCGAAGAAATGAAATTACGAATAGTTCAAGCTTTCGAGAAAATCAAACGCCGTATACGAGAAAATCCTAGTTTGATGAGAAGGGTGCATGACAATAATTATCATCGCTTGCAGAGATGTGTCCATAACGGCGGACGACACATAGAACTGCGTCGCATTTAATACGTGAATGTGCACACAGCTTTATACTTTAACTGACATTATGACGTTTACGTTGTTGTCACTGATAAGATTGTAAACAAATGAGACAGGGAGTTACATTTTTATTACATTATTATTATTATTATTTTACAGTAAAAAGTTTCCTGATTTCATTAAATTAGGTACCAACACCACTAAGTTAATGAAATGCAGAGTTTCGTGAAGTGCAATAAGATATCGATATGGAAAGCTGTAATTTTTGTTAGACTCAATAGCCCCGCCCCCCACTACAACCAAAACTACAAATAGGTACTAAAAATCTGAAAAATATCTTAAATGAAAGCGCATATAACGAATTTAAAAGAAAAACTATCACGACTTAGTAGACTTAATTTTCCTGAGATACAGGCGACTAAGGCCCGTATTAATAAACTAATGTCAACTCTGCTCGTCTCGAGATGCGTCAATAATGAGAGCTTTCTATGCCTTGACCTTTACTTTGACGTATCTTGTGACCGACATCTCAGCCAAGATGAGTTTATTAATTAATACGGGCCTAAAGTGTTTATACCTACTAAAAATCGTCTAAGACAGCACCAAACAAATGTTTGTCGTAACGGGTTCGGAACCCTACTACTGAACATGCTCTTGTCCGGTTTCTTTATGATAAATGGTCAGACCGGTTTTAGTAACTCCTGATTTTGCGTGAAATTATTTAACAATACAATTCACAAACTACGCTACCTAATCGAAATAATGAAAATGACTTTGCCGTCAAGTAACTTTTTACCAGAAAAATAAAAGAAATTATACAAGATAAGTTATCCATGGTTTATTTGTTTCGTTATCATTTTAAGGATGTAGAAAAACTAATACCTGCAATGGTACATATTTGGCTTTAAAGATATTCGTGCCTGTCATTAGAGCTGTCGACACTTGTACCTTAAGTAGCTTCATTATGTGCATAAATAATTATTGTGGTACTAATGTAAAATGGTCCATTAGGACACCTCGAGGTGACGGTTAGACATTTCTTACATAGTTAGCAGGATCCGAAGTCCATCCGGGATGTTGGTATCTGTGGGTGCAACCGAAGTCCAAGTGGGCAGCTATATGCGCTACTTGGGCCTTACATTGGACAGTCTGTGGAATTTTAAAGAACACCTAAAGCAGGCGCTATGCACAGATTACTGCCTAATCTCGTGCGGTTCACAGTACTTTACGTCAGAACTGTTTCTTATTTTTTTATTTTTTACGTCAGATTGAACTGTTCGAGTAAAACGTCACGTAGCTAAATTAAACACTGCATCGGCAAGTCCACGCTAGGGTACCGAACAATATCATTTGAAGCGACGACTCTTTTGGCACGATTTTTGCCTCTGGAAATATTGAGTGAAGTAGATGCAGGCGTCTACCGCGATCTCGCGGAAAAGAAGCCGTGCGTACCACAGGCATCTGCTAGAGCAGCGTTTCTACCAAGCTTTCGGTCCAGGTTAATAGGGTTGAGTAAAATTCCGGGTTACTGAGGTATTCACAGGACCTGGATGTTTTGGTGATTACTTGATTAGAATAAGAAGGTAGCCTACAGCACAATGCTACCACGGTCCTGCTGGGGTTGACTCTGCTCAGCATAACCTTGCTAAATGCCCTGCGAGGAGTACCAAGCGAATACAGCTTGGTGAAAGAGGTTGGAGCGATTTTTTTCCCTTTGGCTTTGATTAAAGCAGTGTTAGGGAGGACTTCGGCTTGATAAAAAGTTTTCACCTGCTGCGAGGGCGTTATGAAGATGAAAAAGGACGTGGAGCGAGAAAAGCAAACGAAAGCGTTAGAGGTAGACCACGGGTTTTAGTGGGTAATCAACTAAGGGCTCATAAATCCTACTAATAATAATAACAATAACACTGTAGAGTAACTTATCTTGTATAGTACCTTGATTTTTCTGGTTATTTATTTATTTATTTATCGTATGGCTTTATTCTCTACTTAGATTTTTAATGTATTAGATTTAAGGTATGCGATTGCATCCGTCGAAAGATTCTTAAGTTCCGCCGCTTGCCCGCTAAATTTGGTGAGAGGACACTCGAAGATGATATGGTGGACTGTCTGGTCTGGATAGCCACACTGGCAGCCTGCCGACTCGCTCCACCCCTATTTATGCCTTAGAGACGCACAGTTGCCAACCCCTGTCCTGATTCGGTTGAGCAGGCACCAAATTCGTCGGTCATCTTGGAAACCCGTCGGCCTGTTGGTGAGATCGAGCTCGAAGAGGTCCTTAGGTATAGATCTGGAATCCCATTCTGCAGCCCATGATTGTAGCAGGTCTTGTTGGGAGTCAGGGTCGTGCATCTTCAGTGCGGGGGGCTTTCGGGACTTTAGCCTGGTATCCTTAAACTCATTTAGATCGTTGTGTATTGGCAGTTCATCGTTCGTGCGCATTTTCATGATCTTTCGATTGAGGCATTTTTGTCTGCGAGAGTGTGGTGGCAGGATGTGGCTGAGTGCTGGTAACCAGTATGTGGGGGTCGGCTTGAGGCATCCCGTGATGAGGCGCATGGTGTGATTCAGCTGTACATCAACCGCAGGGGTATGGGTGCTGTTCAGCCAAGCCGCCGAGCAGTATTCAGCAGTTGAGTAGACCAGTGAGAGTGCAGTGGTTCGCAGTGTGGTCGCATTAGCACCCTAGGAAGTGCCTGTGAGCTTTTGGATGATACTGTTGCGGGTCTTCAACTTTGCGGATACGTTATGAAGGTGTTGCTTGAAGCTAAGACTTCTGTCCAGTGTAACACCCAGGTACTTGGGGTAGAAGTTGTGTCTGAGGAGTTGATTTTTAAACTTCACCCTTAGCTCCCTATTAGCCATCCTGTTGCACAGATGGAAACAAGAGACTTCAGTTTTCGAAGTGTTAGGACACAGGCGCCAGCGAGTGAAATAGTCGCCTATCAGCTCCAGGAGCTTTTCTAGCGTCGTTTCCGTAGTCTCCATGCTTCCATCCTGTGTCACAAGAGCTAAATCATCCGCATATCCAAATTTACGAGAGGTGGTTTGGGGGAGATCTTGGATATATAAGTTGAAGAGTAGCGGTGCCAAGACGGAACCCTGGGGGAGGCCATCATTTAATACTTTTGTGGAGCTGGCATGCCCTCCCAAATGAACCCGATAAGGCCTGTTACTAAGAGCGCTTTCCAGTAATCTGTATATCTTGGCACAACCTTGAGCAATTTGAAGAGGAGGCCCTGGCGCCAGACAGTGTCGTATGCCGTAGTCAAGTCAACGAATGCCGCTGAACATTTCTTATTGTGCTGGAAACCGTTCTCAATATGCGTCGTAAGCGCCAGGACCTGATCGGCGCAGTTTCTGTATGGCCGAAAGCCTGCTTGTTCCGTTGGGATGACATTGTTAATAGCACCAGATATGCGGTTATATAGAACTCGTTCGAGAAGCTTGTATACAACACTGAGCAACGCTATCGGTCGGTAGCTATCAGGTGCATCTTCCGGTTTTCCAGGTTTTAGTATAGCCACGACCTTGGCTCTCTTCAGTAAGGGTGGTATCGTGCCAAAATTAATCATGGTGGTGTAAAATGCCGCAAGCCATTTCCGGGTGCGAGGGCCACAGTGCAGGATGGACTCGGGGAACAACCCATCGTCACCACAAGCCTTCCCGGCAGCTATGTGTCTGATTCCCATGCAAACTTCGTCAGATGAAACTGGGTGGCTGTAGGTAGGTGTCATTGGGCTTCGTAAGCTAAAAAGCTGGTAAAAAGTTACTTTACGGCAAAGTGTATGCGTGTGTTTGTGTGTGTGTTTGTGTTAGGTTATTATTCTACACTTTTTGAGATAGCTTATACACTGGATTGTCACATAGCTGCAGGGTAAACTAGGCCAACGCGTCGCCCACATATCCCAGGCGCTGCCCTATCAGGGCTGATTATCTTGAGAAGATTACTCTCTCTCTAAAAAAAAAGGTCACCTTCTGACCAAGGCATCCTGTTTAAGGTGGCATTACTTTTAATGAACGTGTGTGAAAGTAGGCATTTGAATTTAAGGTTGTGATTACAAAGATAAAGCTAATTCTACGAAACTATTTTCGATTGATGGACTTAACCCCTAGTTGCACTTATGAATTGAAAGTGACGATTTTCTTTGCAGGAGGTTGTATCGACATTTAATACCCTTAATCTGCAACATACATCCCTCCCTCTTTTTTATACTTATTCTCGGGCCTATGGCAGCTTTAGAACTTTCTTAAGTAAAATGTATTGATAAGTATTTACTCCTGTCTGAACAGTCATTGTTAACTACGGTTAACCACTGTAAATTAAGATTTATTAAAAACTGAATTTACCGTTAATCATTATCAGGCGTTACGCATTATATGGTAGGTAATGTAAATAATACGTGGCATATCGGAAGTGACGACGAACACATTTATTTTTTAAAACAAACTGCCCCTTCTAAACATACAAAAACAACTTAGTGTCAAAGTTATTAGTATATTTTTGTTATGATTATGAACTATATTCATATTGTCGCATGTAAAATAATAAGTTTTCTAACGCTTACTTGCTTTTTTAACATTTTGCAAAATTATGTTTTATGCATACATAAATATTATTACTCTATTCATAAAAATGAATTGTTTGTTTGTTCTTGCGGCGGTCCATCTCAGGAGGTACTTAATTTATCTAATATATAAATTATTTCTCAAATAAATGTTTCTATGTTGCGTATTGCAGGTATGGAAATATTTTAAAGGTATTTTCTCAAAATTATATAAATAATAAAGTTGAGGTGTTCAAAACTCTTTTATCTGATATATTTTACGCTCTGTTGGCTCCATATCTTTTTTTTAAAGAGATATGACAATGCGCGCTAAGGATTTCTAAAACGAATTTGACATTAGAGCCCACCGAGGGTAAAACTTAACAGATTAAAGTTTTGAAGATCTCACTTGATTATTTATAGTTTTTAGTACATACCGATAAAATATTTCCTAATAGGTATTTATAGCTGCAATGCGCGACATAAACCTACCTATGTGAGAGGTTTTCAAAAAAAATTTTTTCTTTTCTGTGTTGCTAGTGAAAAAGGGGGTACCAATAAAAAAGGGTATATACATTAACGGACTATACTAGACTGAAACCCCTTTTCACTTGATCTGTAAAAGACTTGTACTTCACTAGGACCCCAGAATTAGGGTGATGAAACCAACAATGAACAAGGACCAATGATGGACACTTTTCTGATGTTACAGAAGATAAGAGTTATTCATTTGTATAGAGACAATAAATTTATAACCTTATGATCTTTGAATTAAGAGTTCAGTGTCTGTTATTGGTGGTGCCTTCAGCTAAGTGTCCAACATTTGTGCCGTCGCCCTAGATAGTTAAGGATTAAAATTAAGAAACGGTATATTCAGTCAGGTGAGCCACGAAAATAAACTACACTGTTATAAGACAAATGGTGGTATCTTATACTCTGATTATTCTAAAGCCCGATTTAGATCAAGCGAACGAACAAGAATTCTATGCATCATCTCTAACGTTTTCTTAGTAAAAATAAGGACAAACGTGTTCTAGAGCACTCCTTCGCTGGGTCTAAATGCACCGTCAGATGATTTACTGTACTCACAAGCGGACTATTTAAAAAAAGGCTATTAATTAATTAAATTCTTGGACGGAGTCGCTAGGTTTGTACCAATGTAGTATTTATCTAATGTTAGAGAAATAAGTATAATAAGCAGGGCCCGTACTTTTCATGCCGCTGACGCAATAATGACGTCACTCTACATAGAGTATGATTTCAAATGGTTTTATTGTTATTATTAATCATTAGTCGTCAATCATTTAATCATGTACATATAAGTCAAGTAATCTATTGACGCGTAGAAAAATAAATACCTACTTGATACGTAAAACGTAAATTAAATTATTTGTTTTGTATTTTATGTCGATACATACATTTTATTTAATAGTATTGTAACCACCATACCTGGGATAATTTGGGGCATCTATACGAAAGTAATGTAGCAAAATATTTTATTGACAAAAAATATATCAATGTTACTGCCAATATCTAAATGTTTTTAAACAATCTTTTTTTTTTGCATAGTCGTCTTTATTAATGATTGCCTTCTAGATTAAAATATCCACTTTAAACTGCTAATCGTTCTCTCAAAGTCCACAGTGGTCAACGGGGCATTCTTAAAACATTTATAATGACTCGAAAGCCAATTTCTCATTCATGTTGGGTATTAAATTTTCTTAACCTTTTGTTACACTGGTTACTTTATTAATTGTGTCATAACCATTTTTTTTTTCTAGAACCATCCTTAACGTTTTGTAAATACTTTTGCCTAATGGCAATTCACATATAATTTCGATTAATCAGATTGAACTCTTTTTATTCTAGCGTCAATTGAGGAGACTGCAGTTCGTACTTTTCGTACTTTTATTATTTTAAGAGGCTCGATATCAGATATGACATCGAACCTCTTTATAGTAAACGAGAATGTTCAATGTGCACATGTAATAATTTAATTATATCGACATATTTTTTATCGATATCAAATCCCTAGAATTTGCCCCGAGTTATCCCAGGTATGGTAACCACATCTCAACAATTATATAGAAAACCAAATTCCTCCACGCTAACTTGAAGGACACCATCCTTATTGCTTTAAATCCCATACAGAGAAAATCTTCGTCATCTTCGTTTTCATACGTAATGTGATATGTTGTGTCGCACAATTGGTTAATTATTCATACTTCTTTGTTTAAAAGAAACTTTAGAATCGATGGACACATTTTTTCTGATTTTAACAATTTACACAAACAATAAATATAATATTTATATCGTAGTATTTATATCTCAGTGGCATTTTATAAAATTTCTGACACAATGTTTTGTAGTAAGAACGAATAAAAAAGGTTACATTTAAAAAATATTTTATTACTGGCATGTACACGTACAGGTACTTAGTGCAGTATTATTTACAAATGAGTTTTATACATATTTACATTTTTTCTTTTTTCGACCCGAAAATTTAGATTCGAAGTTGATTATTACAATGTGCTCCAGGTTTTCAGAGGTCATATTTCATCGAAACCGGTTAACTAAAGAGGTTGACAAATTATTATGACGAAATACTAGTTGGAGTTATACTCTATAGCGTGACGTCATTTTTACGTCAACGGCATGGAAAGTACTGGCCCTGGTAATAAGGGTTTATATGAGCTGTCACATCATGTTAGAATAATCAGAGTATAGACATAACTCCTACAGCAGGTGCGACCATATTACTAATATTTGAGGATTTAATATAATAATAATAATAATATCAGGGGACTATGTCACACCAATTGACCTAGTCCCAAACTAAGCTCTAGGCTTGTACTATGGGTACTAGACAACGATATAAATACTTATATAGAGAAATCAACTACCTACTTAAATACAGAGAAAAAATCCATGACTCAGGAACAAATATTTGAGCTCATCACACAAATATATGCCCTTACCGGGATTTGAACCCAGGACCTCTAGCTTCGTAGGCAGGGTCACTACCAACTAGGCTATCGCGTATGGTTCGTTTATTTTACTTATACAGGGTGAAATCTAAGTCGTGAATCAAACGATCACCTCTGTGTTCTACCCACAAGTATGAACAACTTTCACTATGGACCAACTCTGAACTCACGAAAAAATATCAGCTGCTTCATACATTTTGGTCGCGTACGTATTGAACTTTTCTTTGGTACAGCAGATTTTTTTTTCGTGATTTCTGACTTTGTACCATAGTGAAAACTATTCATATTCGTGGGTGGAACACAGAGGTGATCATTTGATTCACGACTTAGATTACACCGTATACCGCATTGGCATATAAGTGTATAACTAATTTTCGAGACTCAATGGACTTAAGTTACCATATCTAAAATTTAGCCACTCCTTAACTATGTAGACCTTGTTTGAAAACCACACCTGTATTGATTGTAAGCAAATAGTAGTTTATGTGACTGGTGCATAATGCCTAATTATGTGTATAGTCGCATACTTAACTTTATCTACATGCGTTTGATAAGTTTTCTACAATATGCGAGAAACTTGTATCTGTGGTTGCACTGCATCTTAATGTTTACATGAAAATGCAACTACATCTATAACCGATACTTTAATGACTTGTAATATTTTAATGTAAACATTAACACGTTGGCTGCCATGAGCATCACCAGTGGGATCGCGTAATCTTCTCTGCGTGGCCATGAGCATGACCGATGGCATCAGAAGCTGATTTTCAGGGTACCTATTATTTTGCGGATTTTTTTGGGGACCAGAGTCTAACTTTGATTGCTATTTTGTACAAGATACTCTAACGTATGCAGAGTGTAATCTGGACAAAGTTTGAACTACTGTTGTCTTTTGTTTAACAACTCATCTTTAAATAATTAAGACAAAGTTTCATGGGCGTAGGATTTTTTCCACAACAATTATGGCAAATCGAGACACCACGCGTCGCGAAACTGTAATTTCTTCAATACAAATCCTCTCTTGTTGAACGCGAGGGTCGTGGAGCATTTTACACAAAAGTTTCAGAGTCAAACCACAGTTAATAGCATTATAGCGTTGTACTCACTTAGAAAAACGAATATAAAAGAGCCCGGTTCTGAAAGACTATCCAGTTTAAAGACAGTCCTCTGAGAGGGGTCGTTTAATTGTAGTTTATGCAATTGATGCATACTGAGAGGCCTTAAAACACAAGTGTGTTTTTATGAAACGAGCGTTAGCTAGTTTCATAATAGGATCACACTCGTGTTTTAAGGCCTAATTATGTACAGTTGCATACACTACTTTATCTTCACACATACTCGTATCATAATTACTCTAAGATGGGTTCAGAACCCGTAGAGAAATGACCTGCAATGCTACTAGTGCTACCTGTAAAATATCTATAGATATTAAAATAATGCATTAAAAATAATTTTGACCAATCCAGAAACATATTATTTATTTGTAATAACAACAAATAAACAACTTTTCACAATCCTACTTTCGTAACAGCAAAAAACCAACAATCAAATGACATCAATAATGGCGGCAACTCGATCCTCCGTGAAGACGAATGTTTTTTTTTAAATTATAGACAAACGAATGAAGATCTTATTCTCAAGTCGCTCGAGATCAAATGTCGTGCGGTTTAAACAAATAAAATACTGAATTGACGTTTCGAGTCGATAACTGTTTCAATATCTACGAGGGGCTTTCATTATATTCTTGGTATAGGTAAGAAAAAGAAAAGTTTTCGATGTAATAAATAATATATTTATTTTTCAATATATTCGCCTCTTTATTTCGATGCATTTGGTAGATCGGTCAATTATTTTTCGTAACCAGTCATAAAAATAATTTTCATTCTGGCTGCCAAAATGTTTATTCACCGCCACCTTCAACACTTCATCGTCACTATACCGCGATCCGCGCAGATCTTTTTTAAGATTGGGAAATAATAAGTAGTCGCTCGAAGCCAGATCTGGGCTATATGGTGGGTGACTGATAGTGTTAAACCCACAGTCACTAGCAGTAGCTGTAGCAATTTGAGCACTGTGGACGGGGGGCATTGTCGTGGAGAAGCAGAACATTTTTGGCCAGCTTTCCTCTCCTTTTTTCTTTTATTGCTTCCCGCTGCTGTTGTAAAATATTAGAATAGTACGCTCCCGTTATATTAACACCCTTATTTTTGTAGTCAATGAGCATTATGCCTTTATAATCCCAAAATATTGTAGTCATGACTTTGCCAGCTGAAGGGACGACCTTGAACTTTTTGGGATGGGCTGTAACTCTGACATGCCACTGCATTGATTCTTGCTTACTCTCTGGATCATAGTGATAAACGCAGGTTTCATCTCCCCACACAGCTCTATAAACTCTGAACAGCATGCAACTCGCGTTTGTTTCTGATCGCGGCACCCATCTTGCACTAACTTTTGACATGTTCAGTTGATCATGTATGATAGTGTGTATGGTACCTACAGAAAGGTTGGTTCTCTCAGCAATCGATTTTACTTTGACCCGACCATCATCTAATATAATGTTTTCCACTTTTTCGTCATTTTCTTGAGAAGTGGGATAAACAGGCCGGCCTGGTCGAGGATCATCTTCAATGCTTGTCCTTCCTCGTTTAAACTCACTAGACTACTTTTGAATTATCGATAACGAAGGAGCAGACTTGCAATAAACTGTATCCATGTCTTCTTTTATAGTTTTTTGACTTTTTCCTTGTTTTGTTAAGAACTTTATTACGGCTCGATGCTCTAATATTTCTAACATCGTAAAATCGTTCATAGTGATGACGATTCTTCGGCAGTTGCAGAAAAACAAATTAAAGTTTTGCCTCCATATCTATTGATTTTTAATCACTGTTAATGACACTTACTGGCCAGTAATAAAATGTTTACTAAAAGAGGTTGTTACATATCGGTACCACGAATATATTGAACGCCCTTCGTATGAATACTAGAATAGAGACCCTCTTGAGCTTTGACAGCTGTTCTTAAATTAAACTCATAACCTTACCAAAATTTGTAATGTTATATATAACATTACAGTACAGATTTTACCTATTACCACAGACAAGAAAGTTCACATAGTAAAATTGGTTGTAATAATGATGGTCATTTCTTGGGTTTTGAACGCATAGTAGAAGATTTATGATGTATGTGTAGATAGATAAAGATAGTTACCGCCGCACGGGTTACAAAACCATATAGAGAGCTCGGAAGACAATTCAAATGCGACGGCAAATTCATTAATAAGTATCTGAAAGTCATGGGTATTGAAAAACAAACAAGAAAAGTCAAGACGTCTGTGTCTGAAAATCAAAAATTTACTTAAAAAATCCGCCTTCGCGGTTTGGTCAACGATACATTCCACGCTATTCTTTGTGCGTAATGAACAAAGAATTATATCTCACATTAGACGGAAATTAACGGCAGGGGAATTATTGTTTCAAAAATACCCATGGCTCAACTGACGAAAACGTGAAATATGTCGAGCCTACGAAGGTTCCCAAAAAAGTTTTACTATGGCTTGCGATCAGCCCTCGTGGTATGTCTAAGGTAGTTTTTTTGAAGCTGGGTTAGCCGTTAACCTTTTCCACGCCATTGACGGATATATCCGCACCACTGGTTCAACGCCAACGACGGAAATATCCGTCATGGTTGACATCGCAAAATAGACTGGAGTGTCAATGAGGTAAGGTTGATGTTAGCTCTGGTGTTTAGCTGTCATTGGCGTGTGAGTTTAGACTTTATATCTGACATAGCGTCGAAAAGGTTAAAGCCAACCGATACAAGGAGCGATGTTTGCCAACTGACCGATTATTTTTATTAAATCGGAAAATTGAGGAGCTAATGTGATGTTTTGGCCAGATTTGACTTCCAGTCAATAAAAAAGTTAAGCAAAGCGTTCGAGCTAAGTCCCCAAATTAGCAAATCTACCTAACGCCCCAGAACTTTACCCAATCGAAGATTATTCGGGCAAATCTGAAACTGCGAATCTTCGAATAATTGTCGATGAATAAATGTACAAAGTTAAATTCGAAAGATTCAATTACTTACAATCAAATAAATTTCCAACATCTGTGTTTAAGTCAGCCATGGACAAAGTTCCAAGGAACTGTCGCAAAGCAGCTAGCAAAGGAGTAAATTATTTTTTGCATTAAACGTTGATAATTCTGTTATTTATTATAAATAGACCCCGTTATCTTGTCGCACTGACATTATTTTTCACTAGAGCGTGAATGCTTTTTTTATCGACTATCTAAATGTCGATAGTGTATGTCACTGATAATTTCAAAGAGGTGTCACTAGGTACTACTTATTAGTTTCTGACCCACTGAAAAGCCTGAACGGGGTGAATAAGTAGGCCAGTCTGAACAACTTTCACTATGCGGCTAACCCTGAAATCTCAAAAATATTTTTGGACTTTTCATACATTACGAGTTTTACGAGAGACACAACCAATAAAAGTCTAGAGTGTACGTTAGTTAGGATTAATCATATATTCTCCACAATAATTACAATAATTTTAATTGAAATTGAGTATATACACTTAAAAGGCGAAAATTCAATTGCATTATAAAACATCGATATCAAGAAGGTCGATAAAAAAATAATTCACACTCTACTGAAAAACAATATTTATGCGACAAGATAACGGGGTCTAATTATAAACAGTTTTAAGAACAAAAACTGTTTTATTACTTTAAATATTGTTTTGAACTTTGTCTAAATTTCACTCCGCATACGTTAGTTGGAGCTTCTAAGGGGCTCCTAAAATTGGTAGACCGTCATTACTTAATACCATCATGGCCTGTCTTTTTTTTATCAAAAGTAATCCAATATTTTTTCTCAGGTTAAAGGACCTAATTTCAATAAAATCATTTTATATCTGAATAGCAGGTAATTTAATCAAGAATACTGTGAATGTGTCAACTCAGGGTGTACTCTAAAAAATAGCATTCAAAGTTTGACTCTGGCCCCCAGAAGATCCGAAAATAATACCCTGAAAAATGAGCTTCTGATCCCACCGGTGATGCTCAAGGCACCTCATTGATACAGCGATACTTAGAGCATCACCAGTGGGATCAGTACATTTGTATGGGGCGTGGGAGCAAACTGTAAGTGTAGGGTGGTGGTCAGCTAACGTGTTAATATACAACGCTTATTGTTTCTGAACATATTGTAATCGTTGGGAAGTTATGATATGGATGTAGATAAAGATAGATTAAATAATAGATTAGAACCCCCTTGTTAGGGATTTTTGTAAATAATTAATCTATCTGATTAAATAAATACAGAATTACTTTAATATGTAACTATTCATTAAAAGGAATGTTTGGTTTTTTTTCTTGCGGCGGACTAAGGAGGTATTTTATTAGTCTAATACGTAAATCAAGTCGCGCACTGCGGATATAAATAGAACGAAATATTTTAACGGTATTTTCTCAAATATAATAGTTGGAAATCCGAATAGGAGACGACCTTCACCGGGCTATTTATTCGATAAAAAGTATTTTATATCAAATTTAATATATTAAGTAATAAATAGCGAATAGGTGGGCTGAAAATTTTCAGTCCTTATACTATATTTAATTAAAAATTTAAAAATCAACTTTAAAATAAAAAAATGCAATTGCTTGTTTAATAGATAAATTGCGTACCAATCGAAAGTATAAAGCCTATAGAATATATCCCCCATAACTATTGGGTAGGTAGGTATAGACAGGTAAGTCGGTACTAATAATTTGCACTAAACCTAACGTTTGCATATTCTATAAGTTATACTTTTGATTAGTATGTAATTTATCTATTAACAAGCAATTGCAATTTAAAAAAAGTTCATTGTAATTTATTTTATTATTTTTTGTACTGGACTGAAATTTTTCAAACAACCTATTCGCTATACACTACTTACCATATTAAATTTGATATGAAATACTTTTTATCGAATAAACAGCCGGGTGAAGGTCGTCTCCTATTCGGATCTTACACTATAAGATTGTACAACAGGGGCTTAAAACTACCCATTTTATGCAAGACTTATAAAATAAAAAATAAAGAATAAAATGGATCTTAAGACCGAGTTATACTCTCTGCTTTTTACTTCGATTGCGAGGAATTATAAATGATAATCAGCACTTTTAGTGCCGATGACGTGAAAATGAAGAAATTTCTCTGAATTTCTTATTTAGTAAGCAGGAGTTTATGTATTAACTGGTACAAAAAAAAATCGTTTAATAGAGCTTAATCGCAATCAAAATACAATTATTACTAAAAATGCTAAATTGAGTCTAAATTTTCTTTTGTGCATGTCGATGCCTGCAATTCATGATTATTTAATAATGCTTATTTTGATTACAACATGAGCAAATATTTTATGACAAGGTTATTGTTTATGCAGAACTTGTTTGGCGATAGGTACTCGAACGAAATTTCAATCTTTTCAGTGTTTCATTTTTAATCACCTGTATGCAAATCGACGTCATCGGCACCAAAAGTGATAGTGAAGTGAACCAGTGATATTGTAAAAAAAAAAAAAAATATCATTTGAAATTTGAACAATAGAGAATATTCATGATTTTATTTTCACAGCTTCAGTAAAAGCTGATTCGTGTAACAACCAGTTGACAAAAATCATTTTTTGTATCGCTTTAAAAATAACCAAGATAAAAGACATCAAAGATTAGTTCCTATCTCTTTCTAGCAAAACAGAATTTGACGTGGACTTTATATGGCCGTCGTGTTACATGATGTCTCAGTGCATGTCGGATCTCTGTCTAATCGCTGTCGAATTTGCAGTTTAAAGTGCTTGTATCACCTCAATTTTCCTTGATCGGTTTTAAATTTACGCGGTTTAAAAAATCCATGGATATTCCCTATTGTGTATATTATTTGGTGTTACTGTTTTTCGGGCAAATTTTCAGTATTTCTAAGAATTTGTAATGATGTAGATGGTGTATTGTGAGAGGAAGACGGCTCTGGATTCGAGGGAATGGGTTGTAAACGCTGGAGATCTGCTTAAATTATGCCATTTTGTTGATGTAGAAGGGCCAGGCTAATTGGGGACTAAATGGATTGCGTCTGTAATGCAGTCGGTAAACTTGCAATTATTTTACTATGTACATAAATAGAGGATTCCGTGTTCCCCCTAGCAAGCTGGTTCGACTGTCGCTTGAATGTCGCTTTAAGATTGTTATGTTGGTTCCTGAATCTGCTAAGAAGCTGGCCCAGATCCTACGGAAACAATGAGCCGTGTAAGTTTCTAGATGTTCTAAATATAAAAAAGTTGCAATTGGTTTGGATATTGATGCAGTTTTTTTTAGTCGTGGCTTGAACCGTTTTGATAATTTAGGTCGGAATCTGTTTGTTGACATATTTAGAGGGTAAAGAGGGGCTTGGTACTTTTTCACTATATTCAAGATTCTATTTGACGACGAATGTTTGTTCATGGTTTGTTAATATTAGCAAGTCCTATATCTCGGCACGCACCGTTTGTACTAAATGTAAGTGCCGTATAAAAGCAAATTAGTAATTGTAACTGTGACTTGCCATGTTTTCGAACAAATATCATACGTTAACAGATACAATCTTTGAGTACTTAGAAGGTACTTCGGGTTAGTAGTTCTCTCTCACTCGCTCTTAATAAGAGCGCAAGAGAGCGAGTGAGGGACAAGTACAAACCCGAAGCACCTAAGGAGCCATGGCACTGTACAATGCGTTGAGTTCTTGAGTTAAAAAATATATTTCCTTTCGTGGCCATATACCTTCCATCAGGAGCGGTATTTTTTAAAAGTATCCACCTGGTTTTCTCTGAGAACCTTGGATTTCTTGCTTTTATGACCACTGGAAAGCCTTTTCAGCAAGATTGTGAGCTTCGTATAACTCATATATATAATAGTACTACATACAGAAAGGCCACTCCGCGCCCCGCACCGGATTAAGCTTCCGTCTCCCCCGCAGGCGACGATTGATTACTAAGATGGCCGCTAGTCGGTTGTCGTTGTCACAACGACGACCGGCGAAAGCGCGAACGTACTAGTAAATTTCATTTTTCGTATTAGTTTTCTTGTTTTTACAAGTAGGTACATATGTATAACGTTATGATAGTCATTAATTAATGTAAGTTATTTACGGTTACGAATTGAACTAAAATATATCCGGGTTGTACGGGTTGGTCATCTCATCAACATGGCAAACCGGTAGCAACAGAAGTTCATTTTGTTTTCCGAAAGATTAAAGAAGGTATCTTTGTACCTACTAATTGACAAGATTTCATATTTTCAAGACTAATTTTATTCGTTTTATAGATACTGTTTGGAAGGAGAAAAACACTAAGGGCCACTTGCACGAAAAGTTTAACCCTGGGTTCAGGTACTAACTCGAGTTAAAATTACAGTTGTCGTATGAATCTGACGTTTACTAACTCGAGTTAGCGCCTTAACCCAGGGTTAAATTCAGCGTGCAAGTGGACGTAATAGTTTTAAATTTTCTCTAGAATGAATAATTATTTTATTATTAATTTATTAAGATGTACTTATTCTAAAAGGGCGTAACTTCATTTCTACGACACACATTATTACGTTAGTCCAATCTGTACATAAAAAAGTATCATGTCAACCGATAAAGGGCCACTTGCACGAAAAGTTTAACCCTGGGTTAAGACACTAAGGGCCACTTGCACGAAAAATTTAACCCTGGGTTAAGACCCTAACTCGGGTTAGTAAACGTCAGATTCATACAACAAATGTCATTTTAACTCGAGTTAGTGCCTTAACCCAGGGTTAAATTCTGCGTGCAAGTGGCCCTAACTCGAGTTAAAATGACAGTTATCGTATGAATCTGACGTCTACTAACTCGAGTTAGTGCCTTAACCCAGGGTTAAATTCTGCGTGCAAATGGCCCTAAGACTCTATCCATCTGCAAATAGTATCAATGTCTAATTCGAAGTATGACAGCTTTTTTTCTCGTGAAAAAGGCAATGGTATTATATCTATTCAGGCATAGTATTGGTAAAACTCGATATTTTTATTAACTTACTTGTAATTCTGAAAATAAAGAAAATTAAATCTAAATAAATATTTTGCCGTGTTCAGGAGGTAAACCCCTTTCGATTCGTATAGTAATTTGCAGGTGTCACCAAAATGAAATGTTGTCAATTAGAATGGTTTTACGTTTATTTACAAATATTTATCTACTTATTGTTTGGGTTTGGTAGGCACTTTGCGCACTGTATAAAATTGTCTAAGCGTGTAATTTCTCGTCCGCATTTTGGTATTTTGTGTAAACAAGTAATGACAAAAAACCACTTATAATGAATTTCTAGATAGCTAAACTATCACGGAGTACATGGAGATGGTATCTAACGTAATTTCTTCCAGAACCAGCGTAGCCGACTTTATCACAAACACAGTAAATTACGTTAAAGTTTGCACGATGTTGCATTGAAATCTTAATCGTAACTGGCTGTCAAGTAGTGTGCGTTTACGCACGGCTACACGTTACCTAGAATCACTCTTCGACTTCGACACAATACTTTAGTTTATTAGAAAACACAATAATAGTAATGAGAGCGCCAAAGGACGCGCAGTGCAGTCTTAATCTAATATAGACATGTAAAACGCGTCTGTAAACAATGCAAGCGGCAAATCAGGATACAGTTGGGGTGACAAAATTATTACAGGGTTTTGATCCTGCAGAATACCTGTCGCCATTCTGAAATTTTAACTGGAAAAGGATAAGCCCTTACAAAAAAAAAAACGTCATACATTTAGTAAATTGGTACTCTAAAAAGGTCCGATTATTATCATTTTTTGATATGTTGTAATGGACCACCACATAGTCATGGTAACAAAATTTTTCGTCCGTCTAGTTCTATTTATTTTCTCGCCATCTTGGAAAATTTTACACTTTTTTCTGTTTTTTGCCTATACCGTCGTTAAAGTTCATTTTAGTGCTGATTATGGTTCTGCAATATTGTAGAATGCGAAATTAGGTAAAACATTTTGGTTTAAAAAAGAACAGGCCCCCAGTGACGAAGATTTGGAATCGTCATTGGGGAGCTAGCGTTAAAATTGCTACTTTTGTCTAGTTTTCCTCCCATATGTAGGTAAATATGGTAGGAAAACGTTTTAGTGCATTTTAGCGCAAACTTTGGTTAGGCAATATTGTAGATCACAAAATTTGCTATAACTTGGATAGAATTACTTTTTCCACAACCTCCAGGAATCATCCGTGGAGAGCTATCGTCGAAAATGGCTTCCTTTTCCAGATATCATATCTTCGATTATAGAGGTTGTGGAAAAAATATTCCAATCCAAAAATGTTGTGATTTATAATATTGTCTAACTACAGTTTGAGATAAAATGCGCAAAACGTAAATATGGAAGAAGTAGAAAAAAGTAGCAATTTTTAACGCTACCTCCCCATAGTCCAATTCATATCTTCGTCCCTAGGGGTCTTGGAATATTTTTTTTGAACCTTTTCCGGTATACCGTACTTCCGGTTTAAATTTCGGAATGGCGACAGGCAGATACGTATTCTGCTGGGTCAAACAAAACCCTCTGATAACGTTATCACCCCACGTGTTACATGATTTGCCGCTTGCATTCTACTTCTTCAAAAATGTTCCTAGTCTAATGCTACATAACCAGTGATCGGATCTAGGATGCAATTTCCCGGGGTTTAAGTCCGTTAACTTAACATGGATATGACTTACAATCCCGCGAGTCTCTTTGATACCTACATTTATAAAAAGGTAAATAACTTTTAATTGTAAGTAGTTTACACTATAAAAGTAATAAAATAATATGTAGTTAATAACAACATTTTTACAGTACTGCATAGAAGAACTGAACAATTTACAAATTCGCTTCGCTTACATCAGTAGAAGTCGAAAGGTCTTTTTCCACTTACAAATGGATCTTAGATGTTAAAAGAAATCGATTAACGACTGAAAATATTGAAAAAATAATAGTTTGTTACTTTAATTATATAAACACAACTAAAACATAGTAGTTTTAATTTCATTTTATTTTTAGGTTAAGTTTTTGTCATGTTACTATTTCTTTTGTCTAGGTATTATTTTAAGGGATATAATTAGTATGCTATTGTGTTGTATGTTATTTAAGATGTTTATTTTTAAATTTTGTTTCAAAAAGTAGAGTTATTTTATATCTAAAATATTTTTTAAAAGTATGTGTCAAATAAATGACCTCTTATAGATAGATAGCGAACATTTTCATTTTGTTTATTTAGTTTAACCCGCGACAAAAGTTATTAATTATTAATAATAACCCATTTCCCAAAATCCCGGGAAATCCCGAGTCACATCCATGTTAGGCATAACGTTTGAGGTCGTTCACCCCAAATTGCATCCTAGATCCGATCACTGCACATAACTTTAAGGTTTGTACTTATTCGTAAGTTTATTATTAAAGCTTTTAAATTATATTTAGGAATTACAACATTATACTCATGGTATCACCGGATTCACCATATAAAATTGACCGGTTATAAATCTGCCATTTTGAGGTTTTCCGTTATACTATTCGAACCCATGTAAATAGCAGGTTTCGCTCTCGCTCAGTGTCATTACGCCAATGATTTCCAGACTGTCGCGATCTCAGGCGTAACATGTAAACTAATTAGATGTTTTATAAAAACTCTGACAAATGCTAATAGTTCACTTTCGCAAAAAAAGGTATTCTTTAATGTTACGGTGATTCCATAAAATCTTTTTCCTTGTATTGAAAATGTTTACATACTGCATGTAGGCCCTGTAGGCACCTTCACTTCACATGTCTAGAAGAGAGAAGAAGCGCCGCAAGACACTGAGTCAGTCTACCTCTATATATGCAATGGTGGCCACATAATCTAGAAGAGAGAAGAAGCGCCGCAAGACACTGACTCAGTCTATATTTGCAGTGGTGGCCACATAATTAGGAACGCTTGCGTTTTCGCCATATAATTTCCTACTTAACGTTAACTAATAACTTAATAAGCTAAGACAAAGTTTTACAACTTTGTATGAACGTCAAAAACATATTTTCAAATCCTTATAAAATGAAATCGTTTTTAACAACAATTAAGTGTACATACATTTAAACCTTGGTTTATTAGTTAACGATAAGTGTAACTAAAATGAAATTGGTTAAGAACTTAATGATTGATGTTCAAAATCAAAAAGTCATATTTGTAGGCAATTGTATGGGACAACACGAGAGCGTTACTGTATCTATTGTTTAATTGTAATTCAGTACATATAGCGACTCGCACTGGCTTCGTTCGGGTGATGTTTATTCAAGGGTGATCCTGTTACATTTGTGTAAGATTGTCCTCAAGTATTTATTATTATTGATGTATTAAATAATAAATTTTCATAGTCTAATTACAATTATTTTTAAGTTACCCGGATTTCAAAGTTTGGTATGTTTTGGTCATGGGGTATGAATACCAGGCGAAGTATCAAATATGTTTAAACGGGTGCAGACTTGTGGTCACCCCAGTGCCTTTCGACGCAGGGCTCCTATTTCTGAGCGATTTGCCCTTCGGGCATCTTAAGATACCTAACGAACCTAACCTACCTACTTTTGCGGAATAAAAATTATTTCTGACGAATAACCGACTAAAGCGAATAGCACTGGGGTGACAAACTGGTGTGACCACGAGTCATCCGCTGTTTAAACCATGTAAAATATAATTGTTTGCTTTCGATTGCCTTATTATAGCTCTATGGCAGAGCAGCTCACAGATAACTACGTGTTTATAAACATCAGAATCGATTAACCGTAAAAATAAGTTTTGTCTTTATTTTTTATTACCAAAGCTGATTAGAAGTACCTACAAAAACAAAAGAACCAAACATATTATAACTCGAATAAGTTGGTCAGGAGTTTATGAAAGCACATTTCAAGTCTTTTTATTTTGTTATTGGAAGGGGAAGGGGTTGGAATTACGTAATATTGAGAATGATCAACTAATAGCTAACGTATGGGACTGGTGAGAAATTACCGAAAATCTGTCTGGAGAGTACCAGGCTCCGAGCGCAGGAGGAATCTTTGAAATTCCAAGACTATTCAGTTCCTATGGACTTAATCATCGGAAGTCCATAGGAATTGATTATATTTTATTTCTTTATTTAGGACATTTGCAATAAAATATAAAGGACATAAACTATATAAAAAGAGATCGGTGAAATTAGACAAAATAAAATAAAATATAAAATTAAAATAAAATATAAAATATAAAATTAATTTGATTAAAATATAAAACACCATGAGAGGAAACATTAGAGAGGAAACATTAGATAAGAGGTATGATTAGATTGGGAGAATAAAACCAAAAGTAAAAATCTGAGCCGTTTCGGTGTCATACAAAAGTAAATAGATAACAAAATGTTATTAAATTAACAAACTTCGCTAAAAAACAATATTAAAATGTGTTTAGTTATTAATTTATAGCGTTTCACAAACAAAGTTAAAAAACAATCTACGGATTTTTTTGTGGAAATTACTGTACCTTTTTCATACAACATGAGTTTTTTTATATCTAAAAATCCCTTGTTTTCGCTAGATCAAAGATCGGCGAGAGCATATCTTACCTGAATCTATCAAATTCAAACATAGGTATGTGTGTAAACTCTTTATTGTACAAAAATATAAATAATACAATATTGCTATTAAACTTATGTACGAAGGCGAACTTATCCCTAAATGGGATCTCTTACAGCTATCCCTTAAGTAGACGAGTAATGACAATGCATGGGGTTGAACACAAGTTTTGCACAAAAAGTAACAAAAAGAGATGATAATAAGGTCAGGCGCTCTCGTTTTATAGTTCGTATCCAAGAGTGAAGTGAGTAAGTGAAGTATAGAAAAAAAATTCTAAAGGTCAATGTAACTTTTCGCTTGACATTATAAATAAATACATATTACAAAAATACAAAAACTAATATAAACGCACATACTTATATAATACACACATAATATATATATACAATAATATTTAAAAGAGGTAAAATTCATGACGTTGTGAGGTAACCTCTGGATCTACTGAACCGAGTTTGAAAATAATTTTACTTAAAGAAAGCCCCGTTATTTGTGAGTGCCATAGGCTATATATTAACTTTAATGGATGCATGGCGGCTGTGTTTTTATAAACAGGCTGAATAGCTAAATTATATTTTTAACATTTTTGAGAAAAAGTTGTATAGTCAAATACTAGGAGTGCGTAAGCGTTAGGGAGATATCCACGCTGTGTCGGGTGCACCCGCCGCCCGCGCGCTGGTTGCCCGCACCGCCTGCGATCTGATTGTAAGTTGCGCTATTAATGATATGCCTCCTAATTACCGCTGCACTCCTGGTACTTTATTTTAACATGCAATTACTTTTCTTCCTAGGGTGGATTAAATCAATTTACTTTTTTGAGTGATGTATTTTTTTATTTCATTGCATAACTTTGAGAAAAGCACTATAGGTACCTCGCCCTGAAAAGAGGTTGCCAGCCTCTACTTCCCTGCCTCTGTACTAATGTACCTACTATTAAACTAGCGGTTCCCGTACCCACTTCGTTGGGCAATAAAATAAATGGGTTGATATACAGGATGTTTGGTAGCGGGTTCGACAAAGGAAATCGGAAATACTTGGGGCCAAGTGGAACACATTTGCCATTGTGACCCCTATGCTAAAGTTGATAGTTATTGTTTTTTTTTAAAATCCCCTTTTTTTGAAAGAATCCCCAAAATTTTAACTTAAAACTTTCGTAATTACATTCCCAAGCCACTTGGACCGCCAATTTTTTTAATGTGATAATTTATCTTCTTCCATATATATTCCTATTCTTTTAATTTTTAATACTTAGTTAAATTTACCCTAGTATTTTCAATTGCGTCAGGTAATTTAATTTACTTGTGGCACTAAATACATTTTATTATTACTCTTAAAATGATTTTTTACTAATGATAATTTACCAGCAATTTCTTTAATAAACATCCGTGAGGTAATTTCAATGTACTGCATATTTTTGTATTGTTTTTTTCTTGCACTGTCTGTGAGTTTTTGTTTTGTTATATAATAAAACCATTATAAGAGCATCATTTGAAAAAAAAATAGGCTGTTTAAGTGGCTTGGGAATGTAATTAAAAAAGTTGAAAAAATAAATTTTAAAAATTAAAAGTAAAATTTCGGGATGTTTAAAAAGAACGGAAAAAAAATAGACTATCAACTTTAGCATAGGGGTCACTATGGCAAATGTGTTCCAATTGGCCCCAAGTATTTTCCATTTTCGTTTGACGAACCCTCTACTAAACACCATGTATAGCCTTCGATTTTGATTTTGATTACTTAGATCCAGAGATTACCTCTTGCAACGTCACTAACTTTAACCTTTTATAATATTAGTACCTATAGATAACTATAATAATTATAGATGCTAAAATTGGCATATTCAGAGACAGAAAAAAAAGAACTATTGTATTTATTGACTTTCCTATGGAATCGAATACTATAGATTATTTTCTCCGATTTTAGTCATAGCGTGATGCCCCACTTTTTTATGTTGATTCTAACACGTAAAACGTAAGAAATACGTATTTGTTATTAAATTTCACATTATTTTTTCAATACTTTCTGTGCATTTTAGTTTGTCTTACTTAAGTTTAGTTATGTTAAAATGTTGGGATCTGTCAGTTCACTAAATATTATCTTTTTGTGCAAATGGCACATAATACAGTTAAAACTCCAGCTCACATAAAGTTCATAAATATTCAGAATATTGCTTGGGTTCAAACCCCCAAATTAGAAATGACCTGCCTATTTAACGATTTGTTGGAAGCTCAGTTGCTATTATTAAAATCTTATGTCTTTTGCCAGGTTCTACCAGTACGTCACGCCTTACATAAGTTATACGAATCCTCCAAATCACACCCCACCCTGTAAGTGCGACAATTTTTACATACATTTAAATTATGTAAGCACTCGGGTTGTTCCATATATGGTACGTCACATTGACACGGAAGGTAGACTAGCGAAAAGCGTAGCGAACCAGCCTAACATGAATCCAGTAAAAGTTGCATAATTTCAAGTTCGTATATGTAGGCTTATTTCGTTTCTAGAGAAAAAGGACTCTGTCATTGACGAAACAATTTTTTTTCTGAGGATTTAAGTCATCGAGAAAATAATGCTTCTGTCGTCTTAAAAAAAATATTTATGACCGCGTACCAAAAAAATTAAAAGCTAACTAGGACTATCAAAGTAAACGCTGGCATTGACAATGGTAAAATAATAGAAATATCTGGAAACCATACGACTTGTTAGGCTGGTTCGGTGCGTCTTAGGATAAATATCCACCAAAGTTGTGCGAGGCAGCGGAGGAGAGCTGCGCTGAACGAGGCTGGATTTTTTTCTCACTCACCATAAGGCTGGTCTCCCTCCGGTGTCAATGCGACATACCATGTTTGGGACACCTGTAATTTTACATTCAATAAATTTCAGTATTATGTGGTTACCAATTTAAAAAAACTTCACTTTCAGATTATTACCAATCGAACAGTCAGCAATTACCGACACCAAACCTTCAATCAAATGCACCTGGTGCCAGGAATAATCCTACCACACTGATGGGACCGCAGGGCACAGCGCCCACCCCTGCCACGCCCGCAGCCTCCCTCTCCCATTCCCAAACTCCTGCTCACATGCACCAGTCCATATCCGGTAAGTGCCTACTGCCATTTTGAAAACGGAAGCGGAAGTCACTCACTCTATCTTTAAAGCACTGCGTTAACTTGGTTATAGTGAAAGATCGTTTGACACCCGTACTAAGGAAGTTATTCAGTAGTCAAAGGAGCAAAGCACGGAAAGTACCTATAGAAAAAAACATGGGTGAATTTTGATTTAAAAAAAATTAGGTCCTTACCTATGAAATTGGCGTTTTATGTGGAGAATTTTATGAAAACGGTGGTTGTCAAACATTTAATTTTGCAGAATATTTAGTAACGTCAAAAGCAAACCAAACAAAATTCTGTTAGGAATAGATATTGGGCACGTCTAAGCTGTATGATACATGGTGAATTGCAAAAATATTGTATTATAGTTAAGGGCTCAATTAAAAAATCCTTAACAATCCTTAACTTTTTCCTTTGTGTAACGAAGATTAGTCATATAATCATATGGATAACTTTCGTTACACATAGGAAAAACAATAGAAGAAAGTTAACGTCTCAATTAAGCCCTTAACTATGTACAATATTTTTGCAATTCACCACCCTTATCTTAATTTCTTAAAAATAATTAGCTTCATAAAACTCTGCGTAATTGAAACACTTGAACTCGCAGCACATGAAAAGAGTTGAGTACTACTAAATAACGGCGTTCAGTATGAATTGATGAAATAGGGGACTTAATTGTTAAGTCGCTGACGGCATCGTAGTGTAGGCAAAGAAATGCACATACGATGATGCGCGGAGAGGTGTGTTGACGTAAACACAACCGAGAGAGACTTACCCGGGGAATACCGGTAGACCAATCTCCTGGCACAATATTCGCGTGAATATTCAACATAATACGGCGCAAACTTCACTGCCGTGCCTGCCTAATAATACATAGGCTCAAACATAATATAGTGGGTAATTATTTCGGCATTAAGCCGTATAAAAAAATAACGTTCTACAGGAGGACAATCAGAAAATGATCACGGTCTATCGAGAACAAACTTACTGTCAATCGAATATCCAAATTTCAAACTCGAAAAATTACACACTGACACAAACCGGCCAATAAGTCAGTATGACCGAATGAAGGTTACATAAAAAATATAAAGATAAAAGATATTTATTCAGTAAGTAGGCCGCACGGGCACTTTTACACGTCAAGAATCTACCAGCGCTTCCCAAGAGGAGACCACTGCCGAGAAGAAACGCCGCAAGAAACTCAGCAGTCAGTCGTTTTTTAACCATATTTAATAATACAATGATACTACTTACCGCCTGTTTCACAATCGACAAGTAAAGGATATTTGACGGATAAGTTTAGCCCTTTCTTGGTCGTACACTAGAAAAAAGACAAGGAGAGAGACCACTTTATGTGACAGATAAATTTACTTGTCGATTGTGAAACAGGCCCTTAGTCTAGCATTATACAGGGTGACACCTAAGACGTAATACAAAATTTTATTTTCTGGATCTACTCATGAGTACGATCAACTTTTACTATGGGACTAATATCGAAATCGGTACAAAATTTTTGAAACTCCCATACTAAAAGCAATCAGCCGGTTTCACAATTTGTATGGAGACCTCGATTTTATGTTTACGTTTTCAAAGTTGATCCATATTAATAGTTGATCGTAATCATGAGTAGATTCGGAAAATAACATTTTGTACTACGTTTTAGGTGTCACCTAGTATAACGCTATAAATATTAAATTAAATGTCAAATAGCATGCGTAGTTCAGCAGGAAAACATGTCAAAAATATTACGAGAGAGAAAGGGAGAAAAGGAAGAAAAAAAAAGGAAAAAATAGAGGAGAAAAACAAAACACAGGACCACCAAATAAAAGTTTGATATGCTTTCCTACATCAACGGTGGACACCGTTGACCACCGTTGGACACCTAGACAAACAACTTTGCAATTTTACAAATTATTAATGACTAAGTTTCGGGTTTTGGCCAAGCATTTTTTATCTGTTAGATCCTTTAGTACGCTTTAGATATTAACGACTTTTTTAAGTAATTTTTAAGTGCTTGAAAGGGTAATGTTAAAGCTTCGTCAGGTAATTTGTTATAGAAATGAATGCATTGACCAACAAAATTATGATTTATATACTTTACGGACGCGGAATTTTCGGATGACAATTTTATTTTTATTTCTTGTATTTAGATTATGTACATTGGAATTTTTGGTGAAAGAATCTAAATTTTAATAACATAAATAATATTCTCATAAATTAAATTGAGACGCTACAGTTAAGATGTGAATTTCTTTAAAAAGTTATCTTAAGGAGTCACGGGAATTTAAGTTATAAATAGAACGAATAGCCCTTTTTTGTAGGACAAATATACTTTGTATTTCAGCTGCCTTACCCCAAACCAAAATACCGTACGACATGATCACATGACACTGAAAATAACTATAATAAACTATGCGAGCTGTCTCAACATTAGTTGTCTAATTTTCCTAACCGCGTAAGCTGCCGAACTTAGTTTACCTGCCAGTACCGCTATATGGGGACTCCATTGAACATTTTTATCTATGGTTATGCCTAGAAAAACTGCCTTATCTACCATTTGCAGACACTCGTCATTTAGAAAAATACTAGAATCTACCGGTTTAACATTAGGCAAAGCGAACCTAACACATTTAGTTTTTTTAGCATTTAGTAGTAAATTGTTACTAGTAAACCAATTAAGTACTTTAACTAGTGTGGCGTTTATCCTACTGTAGTCAATGGACTTTCTATCTACTTTTAAAATTAATGAAGTATCATCCATCAGCAAAAAGTACAATCTCACAAAGTTTATCTACTGTTGGTGGTAAGTCATTTATATAAACATACTTTAAAAGGTAATAAAACAGCCGAGCGATTTTAGACACTAATCGTCGCGATTTATAGCGATAAC
Organism: Acleris laterana; assembly: GCA_963966035.1. Taxonomy (NCBI): domain Eukaryota; kingdom Metazoa; phylum Arthropoda; class Insecta; order Lepidoptera; family Tortricidae; genus Acleris; species Acleris laterana. The sequence continues at coordinate 20,431,679 of OZ014438.1, forward strand.
GCTACAGTAGGTACTACGAGTACTCCAGTCCTGCAAGAGAAACAAATTAAAAAAAACTGAATCACATGCTCGATTAAGAACCTACCTAATAATGAGTTTCATTCAATTATGTTCATTTTCTCAAAAATGCTATGTAATCTTGTCATAATATCATCAAATAGGAGCCAGTAGGTTAAAGTTCCTGGAGCACTCTCAAAAGTGTCCAGTAAGTAGAGTGATTTTGAATTAGGATACCAAAAAGTGTCCAGTAAGTAGAGTGATTTTGAATTAGGAAACCAAAAAGTGTCCAGTAAGTAAGTATGGAAAATCCATAACATACCATATTATTTGAATTTGGAACTATCTGTACAGACCTGTGACAGCCTTTGAAAAGACTAAAGAAGTACAGTAGCAAGATAAAGCCACTTGAAATAAAAATTAATTCAGACCAGTATATTTTCTCAATAAGAATTTTCACAAAAACAACCATTCAATAAAAAAACGCTTTACAGTTTAAAGTTTCATATTTATATTACATTTTTAATTGATATGAAAAACTGAACATTCAGCTCTACAGAGGTAGGCAGATTGATACTACAACAAGGTCTTTTAAAAAAAATAAAGAAACGAGGTCAGTGTTGCCAGTATGTAAAACCCAGGTATGCTGCCAGGTAAAATAAGTTCAATCTTTCGGTGTTTTTTTGTAGACTTGTAGGAATGTACTATTTTTTAAATACAGTTTACTTGTTTTATTTTTGAGAAAAGCACTATACATGCTTCGCCCATTAAGAGCCATCCTGGACTCGTATCTATAAAAGGCCTCACCTGGCGGTTCGGCCTCTTAACTCTTACTCGTCCAGGAAGGCTCACTTACTGGTCTTTGCAGTAATGTACTATTAACACCGCCTTTGCAAATTGAAAAATCGAACACCGCCGGTGGCTACCCGGCTGTTAACCGTTGTTTTTTACTCATTCTTAATAATGTCGCCTGCGTTATACATACCTACTTACTACATATTTTTATTTTATTTTCGAGGAAAAGAAGAAAGTAGAGGGCTGTTATTTTTTTTTATAATTTCTATTGCCTACAGCAATATTTATCCAAAATTAGGTATTGGTTCGTTTTATACTTTTTGAAAAATAAAAACGTTTTAGGTTTAAATGGATGCAGTGAGGTTCCAGGGGGGGCAGTAGAGGGTTAAAAATTCGTATGAAATATTTTCTCCTCACGGGGCATCATCTGATAATAGTTCCTAACTCAAAGCTATGGGGGCAATTTTTAAAGGGCTATCCTGCTACACCCATCTTGTTCGAAATTTCCATTTTCACAACTGACTTGTCAACTTTGAACCCACGCTGTACTAAAACGATTCGGCCGATCTCGAAACATTATTTTGTTTTCGAATTCTAAATTCAAATATTTTAAGATGATACTCTTTTTTTAATAACGAGATGTTTGCAAACGACAAAACTTAAAAGGCAGCCGTCTTATCCAAAAAAGATATATTCTACGGCCTCCATATTGAACTTCTTTCGTTGGCAATCAGGTACCTACATGAACCAAAGCTCTACGTCCGAAAAACCCAAGATTTCTTAGATTCGATTTTCGGTCATACTTTTGTTATCAGTTATCATAGTTTTAAAGAGTATCCCAGGAGACGTCAGGATGGCAACAAGCTACACTGAAAAATCAAATGGGTTGATTTTACTAAGTTTTATGGTTAAAATCGGACTTACACGTGAGTTTGGTTGAGTTAACCAGGAAAAAGGTTGAAGGAACCTTTTCAATGTGTTGTTTTTACTAAGGTTAGGTGTTACTTCAACGAAACTCATGGGTGGGCCATTCTACTTTTCGTTGTACATAAGTTTTAGCCACGCTCTCACTAAACTATTTTTATTTCAACAAACGGTAAAGTGCTGCTTTTTCTAACTTAAAACTAGAAAAGGGACGTCAATAAGCTTATATATAGAATTAACCTAATTCATAAAAAGTTATTTGTAATAACTATAAAGTGAGTAACGCAGTGGACGTTGATGTCCCCGCCTTTTCTATGGAAAATGTGCAATTTACCACTGAGTTACCCAGATTCTTCAGCGATAATTGAGTAATTTAGGATAATTTTTTTTGAAAACCGTTAAACGTAAACATTCTAAGTTCACGTTATTTGTTTATTCGCGGATTCATCATTTGGTATACTTTTTATCGGACGATAGCAAAAATGTACACTGAAAAGTAGAATGGCCCGGGTAGGTCCTAAAATGTAGTAAAATCAACCCATTCGGTTTTTCAGTGTACAACAAAAAGTTAATTGACCCTTATTACGATTTAAAGTTGGTTGGCAACAGTCGGGTCTTTAGAGCTTTCTTTTTTCAAACTTGTTTAAATAAACAGAAGTCTGTATAGCATTTTTCTAATCCGTTTTGGACAGAGAATACTGTGCCAACATAGAACGACCTTTCTCGACTACCGATCGTATCGTTCTTTCTGCGGACTGTACGCCACTGTTGTTTGGTGTACAATATCATTAGTGTGGAAAATATCTCACAATTCTTTGTTGACATATTCACCTGCGTTATCTGTCCTAACAGCTTTTGAAGTTTCCGACGTCGGTCCACAGATGTCGCTGTGTACCAACTCATTGAAGCAGCAGGCTTATAGGCTTTTACGGTTTGCGACATACCAATCAATGCGACATAAATGACCCAAACGCAAATGCCATAATTGGTAACTAGATGCTGAGTCAGAGTGCACATCATAAGCCACATTGTGAGGAGTATTGACAGTACAGTCTAATTTATACAGTCCCCTATAGGGCGAACCGTGAAGAATAGAGTCACCTTCAAAAGAAAAGAGGTCAGAATGATGTAAGGGTAAGGACCAAAAAGTTAAACGCTAACTCACTCAATTAAATTTTCTATGAAACTTTTCCGTTGTGACACGAAAATTAGCCATACAATTGTAGGGATACTTTTCGTGTCACAACGGAATTGTATTCGTCTTCGTTGTTTGTATGGTTAACTGCGCTTAACAGTGGTCCAACTTTTTGGTCCTTACCCATAAATGACAACCATTTTTATCAAAAAGTACACAAAATCCTTTTTCCACTACTCCTATAAACAGATATCAAATTGCTATTCAAATAAGTCACATAAATTACATCATTTATTTTACTAATAGCAGAATCAGTATTAATAGCAATATTCCCAATACCGCCAGTCTATTTTGCTACCATCCGCTATATTAAATTTGTTTCTTGATTCTGGGGACCTCAGGTACTCAAACCATTCCAATTTAGATGTCATATGTTGGGTTGGTCCTGAGCCCAATAGTCGTGTCCTCACGTCTTATTTTATTATATCCTCGTAATTTTCAGAATTATTTTGTCTGGGCACGTACGACTGCAAGTTACACAGTTTGCAAAAACTATGGCAGAAAGTAGCAGTAATTTGGTTTTGAAGAGCATTAGATGTAATAATCACAAAGTCACAAATAATAAATCTTTTGGGATGTGCCGTATGACACCATACTTTTTCTTTGTGGTCGACTGGTCGTTGTCAATTTAGAAACCACCTGTAAGAACTAAACAAATTACAACAAACTTTTTTAACACGTTCACTGCCTGTGACACGTATGTGTGTTCAAATTACATACTATTACCAGTTGGTGGCAGCGAATGGGTTAAGCTAGTAGAAAAAGTAATGTATGCAAACGGTACATAATTAGCTCTTCAGGTATGAGTGCCTGTCATTAGAGCGCCTGCAAGCTCGCGCTCTAACCTCGGCTTAAGAAGATTCATTATTAGGGTTAAGACTTTTTGTAGCATATCGTGGTTCTAGAATCCATGGAGTCGCTATTTCCTTATTATTATAATATAATACATACACTTTGATTTTGACCTTCAGTATGGTCATATTTCAAAATGAACTAAATAAATTTTTAGTTCGGTTATTCCATACCAACTAATATTTACTTGTTTGTAGCGCTTTCACAGCAGAGATATCCTCCATTATCAAATTCATTTAAATTGGTTTAGCCGATTAATGAATAAATTAATTTGAAATATTCAAATACTGAAGATCAAAATCAAACATGTATTATAATAATAAAGAAATAGCGACTCCTTGGATTCTAGAACCACGATTTGCCACTAAAAGTCCTAACTCTATTGCTTTTACCTATTAGCCGCCGTAACGTAACAAATTCAAAATTATGCAAATTATTATAATTTTCCTTACCGTAGAACCTCAAAAGGGACGCGTTTGAAACTCAAGCCCCACAATCATTTCAAGTTGTTATACACCAGATACATAATTAACTATTATAAATGTTTATTTGGGATTTATAGTTCAAAATGATAATGCTATATTCAATCATACGAATTGTTATTAAGACCCGTTTTTATCACCTTAGCAGGGAAAACATGTTATATTACCTAAAGGCAAAAATAAAAATAAACCACATATATATTTGCCACTCAGGCAACCCGCCAACCCATTTACAGTACTCCTATCGCTATCACGCTTGCACTCGCAACTGACAGTATATTTGTCACTCGTGTGACATAGAAAAACGAAGACTGCCGATAGCTATTAAGAAAATTGTAGCACTTTATAATACAATATTTAAAAAGTAGTAATAAGGTAAATAAAAAAAAAATTATAACTTCTATGTACTAAACTACGCAATGGAATTTATTGCGGTGTTAATAATAAATTTGGCTTAATGTACGGGTTGTCGCAGAAAACTCATATAAGGGCGATTTTTATTATCTAGTCAATTTCTTTTTTTTCTCAGATTTCAATAAAATTTGGTGAGTTGGTAAAAATGGTTATTCTGATCATGGTCCCATTAAGTTATGTATGGATTTTTTTTCGTAACGAATGAGCAACCTAATGGGAAAATTTGTAGGACATAGCGTCAAATAGGGCTTACCATGGTCAGAATAACAAATTTTACCAACACCAAATTTTATTGAGATCTGAGAAAAAAAGAAATGAACAGGAAAATAAAACTTCGCCCATAAACCGAGGCCAAGCGAGGGCGGGTCGCTAGTAAATAATATAAAAAGGAAGTCAGTATCAGTCGTTACAATTCCTTGTCCCTGATAGACAGTAAATACTAAGTCAGTTTTCAATCAATGTACATTCTACATCACTTATCACTTATGAATATATTATGTACCTACATAATATTATTGAATTTATTGATGTCTTGACTACGTGTATACGTATCTACTAGAACTTTCGGAGGTTGGTGGTATGTTAGAGCTCTTACACACGCTTGCGGTGGGAACGCAGCTGGAGACAAGACTAAGGCCCGTATTAATAAACTCATCTTGGCTGAGATGCGCGTCACAAGATATGTCAAAGTAAACATTTAACCATAGAACACTGTAATTTTTGTCACATCTCTGGACGAGCATTAGAGTTGAGATTAGTTTATTAATGCGGGTCCAAATCGGTATTATGCACCCGCACGAAGAGACTGGCCACTGTGTACGGTACACCCTTAATTTTAGTAAAGTTCTGCAAATGGTGTTAAAAGCAGGAAAATCGGAACGATTCATCTTTAGGTCATAAGAATCAATTTGACCCGTAGCACAAAAAACAAAGACAATAAAGAAGAGGAGTTATGGCGTCATATTGTTTTTTACGGGAATAAATAAAATGTTCTGAAACCTATCGTGTGTGGTATCTAATGAAAGGGCTTACTAAGCCGATTCTAAAAATATATCACGTCATTATATTTCAGGCACTTGTTTTAAATTCGAATAAATATGATTTTCAAAACATACCAAATTTGGGCTCCTTCAGATATGACACGTTTGAATTATTATTTGCAAAATATATCTAAAATGGTATGTAATAGCCTCATATCCAACCTCAAGAAAGCAATTTTGAAAATATTTACATTAAGTATTTTTTTATTATTTTTTAATATTACGAAATGTTATTATCACAATTAGTTGAAACACAGATCAAATAATACAAGTACAGAGATACCCAATGTCATAGAGCAAAAGCGTACCGTCGTAATGTAGGCAATTCTGAAGGCAAATTTAGTTCCATAGTTACACCAGTAGATGCCGTATCTGAGCTACCACTGCTATGACACTGGCAGCCTACCTAATAGTTTTAGAAACATATTAAGATAACCAGATGGCATTGGCATATCAGGTATATAATATTTACATGTGTATTTTTATTTAAAAAACAATCTATCAACTTACCCCTTACTTATAAACGTGGAATGAGCTTGGAATAGTTTATGCCATGCTTTGTCACTTTCTATCAGATGCAAATGTCACAATTACAGATAAGGACAAAGCATGGCATAAACTATACCAAACTTATTCTACGTTTATAAGTAAGGGGGTAAATATTTAGAAAGAAAGCATAAAACGTTGGTGTTATTGCGATTAAATATTAAAAAAGAAAGCATAAAACATTAGTGTAAGTGCAGCTATGGAAGAGGCGGATAGAATAATTGTTCTCCCTATCAAAGACATGGTTCACAACGGAGCAAAGAGAGTCCTCGTATGCTGTTCCGATACTGACGACGTTTTAGTGTCATAAATATTTTCAAAATTACTTCCTTGGGGTTGGATTTGAGGCTATTACATATCATTTTAGGTATATGTTACAAAAAATAACTCAACCGTGTCATATCTGGAGGACTTGGTGGTATGTTTTGAAAATTATTTTAATTTAAAACAAGTGACTGAAAGATAGTAATGTGATATATTTTTAGAATCGTCTTAGTAAGCTCTTTCATTAGATACCACACACAATAGGTTTCATACCAAAAAAAAACCCATACAAAAACAATATGACGTCATAACTCTTGTTTTTTTTTGCTACGGGTCAAATTGATTCTTATGGCTAAAGATCAATCGTTCCGATTTTTATGTTTTTAACACCATTTGCAGAACTTTTTGGCGTACCGCTAGGACAATTGGGTAAGTAAAGTTTTTGGAAGAGATGTAAATTATATTTTTTTTCGATAGTCGTCATCCTTAAGATCATAGAACTGCGGCTCTTTTACTTTTATTTCCTCTAATATTTTAGAAATCTTTTTTTTAGTTATGAAGTTGACATTTGTACACTTCAATGACCGACAAGCTTGTTGCCTTCGTATTTAATGAAATAGAAAAAAAAAACTGTCACTTCTATATCTGTCAACGTCAAATCAAATCAAAGTAAACAAACGGTTTAATTCAAATAAGTAAATTCAAGTAAATCTTTGTAATACTCCATTTCCACAGTCCGTGTGGGATTGCCTGAATTCATTGCGTGGATTGTACAATTCAAAAGTGCTCTCGTGGCTATCAAAAAGCAGAGCAAGAGTCGTCGAAAAAGGAAGAAATCGGTGTCCAAGAAGAAGTGCCAAAGGGTTCGAAAATAAATCTTAGACCAAATATCGTGCAAAGGTCTTAAAGCAAAGCGGCAAAACGAAAGTCCAGAGTTCGTTCTGAGATCGTTAAAAATATTTCTAAAAACACTGATCACATGAAACACAAGCAAACAGAAAATAGCCGTTGTATTGAATCGTTTGTTTACTTTGATTTGATTTGACAATGACAGATATAGAAGTGTTTTTTTTCTTTTTCATTAAGTACGAAGGCAACAAGCTAGTCAGTCATTGAAGTGTACAAATGTCAACTTAATAACTAAAAAAAATATTTCTAAAATATTAGAGGAAATAAAAATAAAAGAGCCGCAATTTCTTGATCTTTAGGATGACGACTGTCGATAAAAAATATAATATACATATCTTCCAAAAACTTTACTTAGCCTATTAATTGGAACATGTAAAAGATTCCTTTAGGACGGGTGTCAAAAGTATCATTATCTGAAGTGTTTGTGTGTTATATTTTTGAAAGAGTTGTTGGTAATTCTGTAGCCGCAGTGTTTGCCTTCCCCACTCTGGAAATTAAGGCGTGAAGGTATATGATCAATTGATCATGTCATGATGAAGTGTCGAGAGTAACATGTAGTAAATATCTATTAGCAATTGCCGATCGCATTTAATACATTGCTTATCGATAGACGATAATTTCGATAATACAGGGATTCATTTGATTACGAAATAGTGGATCTCTTTTTTTATTCTATTTTATATCTATTTTTTCTTGTTAGTCACTTTGCCTCGGCACGAATACGAACTGAACCCAATTGTAAAAAAAACCGGTTAAAAGCATATCGGACCATGCTCAGTGTATGGTTCTGAAGCCTTTACTACAAACACAAAAAATATCTCGAAAAAGAACACGTATTACAATTTTTATATTTAATTGTTCTGTCTTAGATGATTTTTAGTAGGTGTACTTAACCTTTCTTTGCATGAAAATGAATAAAGTCGTGAATTCAAACCCTATTTGACTTTAACAAGCATAAAAAAAATATACAAAAAATACAAATGTTGGTATTATGTTATGATGATGGAAATTTCCATTTCCATCGCCATGCAAAGAAAGGTTAAACATTTTAGTCACCTGTATCTTAGAAACCAATCAATTCTACGTACCATCGATTTTACCAAACTGGAATAAGACTTAACCCGAGATTAGTCGGCGTTTAATCTAGTTATGAGACCTCATTCTCGTTTGGTCGAATCCGCTCTAAGGGCTTGTTTACAGAGACGCCGGGCGTCGCGCGTATTGTTGGGCGGCGCGGGCTGCTCTAAATTCAAACATATGGCGTTGTATTATATCGTTTACAGAGAAGCGGTTTTACACGTGTTTGCTTCAAATACAGCGTTGCACGCAGCGTCGTACGTATCAATAACGACGGTTCCCGTCACTGCGTCTGCTGTGGGGCCCGCGGCGGAACCCCCTGACAGTCTTGCGCGCTCCACTACACGCTCGAGAGTCCACCGCGGATGCAGCGGCGGGCACCGAAACTCTCTACGCCCCGCACCCCGGGACGCATCACGCTCCGCATCTTCATAAACAACGCCGTATATTGCCATATGTTTGTCTTTGCGCGTGTGATGACGCGGTACGCTGCACGCGCCGCCTCTCTGTAAACGGAAAAAAACGCCCGACGCGCCGCGCGACGGCATGGCATGCCGCACGCCACGCGCGACGCTCCCTCCGCGTTCGTAAACAACTCGTTATAGTTTTCCTTTAAAAATAGCTTTGCTTTCATTCAAGTTATTTTTAAGTTTTATTTTACTTGTACGAGAAGTGATCCATAAGTTTTGATAATCGGTATTAAAAATGGGAGATATGTTAATCGTTATATTTTAATTGGAATAAGCACACTTGCTATATTTCCATAAACTTATTAACGTCATTCAATAACGTAGCTGCATACATACATTAAATCACGCCTGTTTCCCAGAGGGGTAGGCAGAGACCATTTCATTCCACTTGCTATGATCCTGACAATGAATTAGTAGTCGAAAGTTAGGGCTGAATAAAGGGAGAGCGGTTATCATTTCTGTTCTTTGGTGGAAGAGCAGCACCCTTGTTTAAACTTTATGCATATTCCCTATTCCTGCTGCAAATTCTTTTTTTTTTTCTTCAGAGCTTTTAATATTTTCCCTTAACTATGATAGAAACTAACTACGATAACTACGAACTATGATAGAATAATGTGTGCTCCTAGATTATTTGATCTCAAATGCTAAAAACTAATGTCACAGTATTTTTTTGAAGGCCACAATAATTCTGGACAAGGCCGAAAAAACAACCCTAAAGGGCATTGGGTAAATTTGTTTGAAGAATATTGTCATTCTTTTTTTCAGTGGCCGCGGATGATTTTTACATAGTTATTTAGAGGAACTCAAAATACACATAGATGTATATAATTTACGGCGTTTAATAATATCGGAGCCGAGATATTTAAGATTTAAGTGTTCAGTTTTTGGTACTAAAAGTACGCCCAGGGAAGAATATTAAATATCTCGGCTCCGATGCACTTAAGAGCATTACATTACATAACACGACATGTTTATTTTGAATTATTCTATCATAATTTACCACTTTTACTAATGGCCGCTCATCTTGAAAATGTATGACTTTTACAAATGACAACACTTTTACCCAAACCCCTTTTGGTGACAGAGCTGGAGATAAAAAATCCACTGCAATGATAACTTATTTATGCTTTAAATCATAATGATAAATCAAGGTTTCATTTTTAATAACAATATTTTTATTACCGCCCACCGCTCCAAATTATAAAAAATCTAGCTCTTAATTTTGCCGTCTTGTTAAATTGTTCATACAGTTGTTTTTTACATGAATTACAGTTAGCTATCACAGAAAAAAATATAAATAGTGTATAAAAAAAACTCCAATTTAAGTTTGATTAGTGCCATGAAGCCCATGAACCACAAAGTTTGATTCCACATTAAAAGAATATCATTATGTCGATGGTTCATACTGATTTTCAAAACTTATGAATCCCCCCCGTAGTTTTATAGTAACATGTATAATTATTTTTAATACAAACGGACAGACGGACATGGCGAAACTATAAGGGTTCCCTGTTGACTACGGAACCCTAAAAAGGAATACTTTTTTTCAACATAAATCATAATCTAAAAATACTGAACTATTTATAAACATTGCATCTTTATTATTTTTTCAATTAGTGTTAAGAAAATCCTGTTCATTGTTGTTTACAGGTATACGTCCGACTCAAACGAAACGTAGTCATAGGCTTGCAATAATTGATCCTGTTACTCGTGAGTAATATTATTGATAATTTGTAATTAAGTTTATATTTAATTAAAGTGCCTTGTTTTATATCTACTTAATTTTCAGGACAGGATATATTAACAGATTTATATTCGAGTAATGATAATCAATATTTAAGTGGCGATTCTAGCGAGCGACAAACACCTCAACCAGTGAGTATAAATATATAGTAAGTATCAGTAGTAGTACACCTACTGATGCTTAAATTATTTTGCTTACATTGTTTATTGATTTATGGGACCGTAGCTTTAACGTCTTATTGTTCTATATTAACATGTTGTTTTATGTTATCAGGAAGCAACACACAGTAGTATTGCTGAAGAATTTACGAGAATGGTCAATGAGGTGGCTAACCAGCCAACGACGAGTGAGAGTGCAATGAAATCAAATTATAAGAATGTAGATTTGCCTATATCTTCCACAAGCAATAAGCTACCGCAACTAAATGCAATAAACTCTTTAAATAATAATATAGTAAAGTCTGAAATATTAAATATTAACGAAAATAAAATATTAGGACCTGATGTCGCTGCCGTACCTATCGATACTCCGATAGTGTCAGCAATATCAGACAGTCCTGTTATAGTGCCTAAACTGCCTATGAATATTAAGCAGCTGCAAAAGAATAGTGATCAGATTATACAGCCTTTAGTAGTAGACTCCAATAAGATTATATCACCAAATAAGCAACCACACAAACATAAAAATAAACCAGTCGTGCCTCAAGATGATGAAATATATAAGTCCATGGAGAGTATTAGTTGTGTAGGTCCTATTAGTGCACCAAGCGGTGCAGCAGCATGTGTAGCCCTCGGCGTGGGCATGCCCCCTGCCGCCCCCGTGGCCATGGCGCCCTTGGCGGCGCCCGCCCCCGTCTCCGCATTGGCGCAGTTGGTTGCAGCCACAGAGGTTCCTGTGCAAGCACCATCCGTTACTTCCACGCTAGCTCCGCAACCACAAAGAATAAGAGAACCAAGGGAACGTATAAGATCGGAAGAAAAAGACAGAGATAAGAACAAGGATAGAGATGACCAACAAGAAGTGGAATTGATACTTCCTACTAAACAACATAACGGCCCTTCAAATCTAGGTTAGTAAATTTAGCTCGGCAGCCTGCTACAAGACTTCCTACTTACCGAAAAAGGAATCGATAACATAACTTTTACACCCAAAAGATCGCGATGGGCGCCCTTCTTTAATTATTCTGCAATTAAAACGGTGAGCCCGAGGACAAGCTCGTTAAAAATGTGTGTAAATTCCGGTTTTTGTTGGTGCGGATAACATGTCAAACCGCGGCATAAACTAAGCGTTTCTAAAATTGAGAAAGTAAACTATCCTTACCAAGTGGATTTATTTTCTCGTAACGTAGAAAATCTTGCGGCGGGCTTCCCCATATTAACACTGCTCAATATAAGTTCTCAAGTAGAAGTTGCATTATTTGATGAATGGTGGTTAGAATTTAGTAACAAAGGCCAAGTTGAGTTTCGCGCCAAAAGTCAGTTTGTGCTTTGTCCCGAAATATTCAAAGCTAAGCAATTTTTTTTAATTACTTCACCATTTAATGAAAAACGAAACTTGATTAAAACTTTCATTCCCAAAATACTGAAGAACCTACTCTTTATTCCTAAAACACCGGATTCCAAATGTTGAGTAAAGATAAAATGCTAATTTCGAATGTCGAGTTTTGGGATTTCGGGAATGAGCGGATTGCAATATTATCCTCAACCTGCTTACTAAGGTATTTGCCACTGAAGAATATTGAAGTTTCATTTGTCGCCACGCCAAGCTGTTATTTTCCTAGCTATAAGTAGGTACTTAAAATATCCAATAACTTCGTTTTACCTTTCTCCTCTTCAATGATAGCGTCACACAATATCTTATGTTTCGTCGCGTGTGTGACCAGACTGCAAATAGTTTCGTAAAATTAAGATTAAAGAATCTAATTTCCACTTGAAGTCTTCGGGAATCTCGGGATACCTACCTACCTACTCTTAAGGCTGCGTTTCCACCAGAGATGTGCGAGGATAGAGTCTGTCTAACGAAAGCTGATTATGCAAAAAAGCGGCAAATTTAAAAAATCTTCATATGGTATTGGTATTACCGATCAAGGTAGGCAAACAAATATTAAGACTTCTCACGGTATCATATTTAAGTACAGTTTTTTAATAGAAACTAATACGTGGTCAGCATCAAATAGATAGTGATACCCAAAGTCGCCAAATTGTTTGGTACACAATATTATTCCAACTGTCATAAAAACGTGTACCGAACTATTTGGTGACTTTGGGTGTCACTATCCATTTGATGCTTTGAAAGTATTTATGGAAATAAATGCAGACCACCATAAGTATGCTTTCTCATTTGTAAGCTGTTGTACGAGTAGTAAATAAAGTCAGCAATAAAAAGTCATAAAGTAAAAATATTTTATTTGTTATTAGGGTAAAACATTGTTATGGTGTCATAATTAACATAATTCACACTTAGTCAGAAGCAGAATCAGAATAATCTTTATTAAAGTAGGTTTACATAATAAACTCTTTAGAAACATCATAGTAGCGACTTAGCCTAAGTTTACTGCAGGTTCAAGTCGACACGTCAAAAATCTACCAGCGCTTCGCAAGAGACCACTGCTGAGAAGAAACGCCGCAAGAAGTCAGGCAGTCGTTTTTTAAATATACAAATTATAAAACGTAACCTAGCATTATAAAAAATAATGAATCTAACATACGATAAGAAATAAATGTATTCACTCGTAGTTGAGCAGGAAAATATGTCAAAACTCTGAATTTTCTCCAGAACTAATTAGTAGTAATAGAAAAAATATTATAAAAACTGTACTTAATTATGATGGTGTAAGACAACTACATAAAAAGTTTCGATACATTCTCCTACAGAAACCGTGTCCCCTAGACAATATACAATGTTTACATAATTTTTAGGACTAAGTTATTATTAAGTTATTTGGGCATTTAGTTTAGGCCAAGCACTTTTATCTCATAGTAAGTCCTAGACCCTATCGTAAGATTTAGACATCAGCGACTTTTTCAAGAAAGTTATAAGTACTGGAAATGGTAACTTTAAAACTTCGTCAGGTAATTTATTATAGAAATGAATGCATTGACCAACAAATGATTTATATACTTTACAGACGCGGAAATTTCCGGATGGTAATTTTATTTTTATTTCTTGGAATTAAATTTATGTACATCAGAATTTTTGGTGAAAGAATCCAAATTTGAATAACATAAATAATATTCTCATGAATAAACTGTGACGCTACTGTCAAAATACTAATTTATTTAAAATTAAATATTAATAAGACCCGCGTGGTTGCCGGGTAAGAATAGTGCCACTCCATGTCCTCCCGTAGATGTCGTAAGAGACGACTAAGGGAATAAAGGCTGTGTAGTACTGTTAGGCGATGGGCTTGCAACCTGTCACTAATACACTGGTAAAGATCTTAGCCTAATTGTGCAAAACGTGGTTACAGAATTATTAACAAGTTTTTAGAGTTAGTAATTCTGTAGCTCTGCCTACCCCACTCTGGGAATAAAGGCGTGAGCTTATGTATGTATGTATGTATGTAAATATTAATCTTAAAGAATTACGGGAGTTAAGGTTATATACGAGGGGTGATCCAAAAGTTTTGATAGTTGGTATTAAAAATGGGAGATATTTAAATGGTTATATTTTAATTGGAATAAACACACTTTCTGTATTTCCAGACACTTGTTAACGTCATTCAATTGTTTTATTTTACCACTTTAAAAATAGTTTTAATTTTGGAGGTCGAGATGGGCAAATTTTGTACGATCACTAAGTCATCACCAGCTCGTGAGTTTTATGTAGTTGTTTTTGAACATTCGTGAATGAAAAGTAGTAGTCGACAGGGCTAAATAGAGCGGAGAGCGGTTATCAGTTCTGAGCTTTGGTCGAGACTCGAGGAGCGGCACCCTTGTCAATTACAAGGCTTTAAAGCGCAATAGGCTAAGTAAAGTTTTTGGAAGATATATACAGTATGTAAACTTACTAAAACCATCTATTTCAACCAGTTGCTAGGCTAGTTGAGTTAAGTGTTTTACCACATTTTTTGCTAGTGTGTGTCGAATATTTTTAATTTTATCATTGCATAAAAATTATAACATCTCACCTTTTTCAAAGTCGGTTAACCCTAAAAGTATCATCCCATGTGTAATGTTTACATCGTTGTTCAGTGCCCATTGTAAGACCCGTACCTATGTAATGTTTACATCGTTGTTTACATCGTAACAGATTATTAAACTTACGTTCAGTGCATTCTTTATTTAAATTTGAAAAAGTGTTAACATTTCAATAATTTATATACCCCAACCTTATCTGTCGCCTAGACATGCTCGGGTTCAAATAAATGGTTTTAGTAAGTTTACATACTGTATATTATATTTTTTTTCGATAGTCGTCATCCTGAAGATCATGGAACTGCGGCTCTTTTATTTTAATTTCCTCTAATATTTTAGAAATATTTTTTTTAGTTATGAAGTTGACATTTGTACACTTTAATGACCGACTAGCTTGTTGCCTTCGTACTTAATGAAAAAGAAAAAAAAACACTTCTATATCTGTCATTGTCAAATCAAATCAAAGTAAACAAACGATTCAATACAACGGCTCTTTTCTGTTTGCTTGTGTTTCATGTGATCAGTGTTTTTAGAAATATTTTTAACGATCTCAGAACGAACTCCGGACTTTCGTTTTGCCGCTTTGCTCTAAGACCTTTGCACGATATTTGGTCTACGATTTATTTTCGAACCCTTTGGCTCTTCTTCTTGGACACCGATTTCTTCCTTTCTCGACGACTCTTGCCCTGCTTTTTGATCGCCACGAGAGCACTTTTGAATTATACAATCCACGCGATGAATTCAGGCAACCCCACACGGACTGTGGAAATTGAGTATTACAAAGATTTACTTGAATTTACTTATTTGAATTGAACTGTTTGTTTACTTTGATTTGATTTGACGTTGACAGATGTAGAAGTGACAGTTTTTTTTTCTATTTCATTAAATACGAAGGCAACAAGCTTGTCGGTCATTAAAGTTTACAAATGTCAACTTCATAACTAAAAAAAAGATTTCTAAAATATTAGAGGAAATAAAAGTAAAAGAGCCGCAGTTCCATGATCTTCAGGATGACGACTATCGAAAAAAAATATAATTTACATCTCTTCCAAAAACTTTACTTACCCAATTCCTGCTTCAAATTCGTATTTTTTTTTTCAGCTCATTTTGAATATTTTCCCAAAACTATGATAAAAAAATGTTATATAACTCTCTTCGATTATTAGAACTCAATTGCTAAAAACTAATGTCACAGTATTTGTTTGTAGGCCTCAATAATCCAGGAAAACGCCAAAAATACACCCTAAATTTTGGTGACAGAGCTGGAGATAAAAAATCCACTGCAATGATACTACTTAAATCATATTGATAAATCAAGGTTTCATTTTCAATAACAATATTTTTTATTAGTGTACCAGAACTTTCTCCACACTGCTCCAAATTATTACTAAACTAACTCATGGGTCGTTTTCAAAAATATTGTTCATAAAGCCTGTACCGAAAAGTTTTTTTACACACTATATTTATGATATTAATGAAACTATAATGAACAGCAAAGATATTTTATTTTAGTTATATTATGAAAAGTGTCTATTTACAAAAAATATAAAAATTTTATATTTTAAGAGTTTTGCGGCTGAACAAACGGATTTTTCTCCTCAAGCCTGCCATTAAGTTTTGCACAGTGGTTTCGGTGACTTTGTTGGCATGTTTTTTCCATTTTTTTTTTTAATCTGCCTCTGATGTTGCTGGTGAACCGTTCTTACGCAATTCTGCTTTGACTAATGCCCAATACCGCTCGATGGGTCGTAGCTGGGGGCAGTTCGGGGGGTCCATATCTTTGGACACACATTGCACGTTATTTCAAGCCAGACACTCTTGTGTGGCACGGGCATAATGTGCAGTAGCCAGATCGGGCCAAAACAGCACATTCCCTTCATGCTGCCTTATAAATGGTAAAATAAAACCTTTTATACATTTCTGGACATAAATATCTGCATTTATGGTACCTTTCACGATAAATGACCCCGTGCGTTTTCCGCAGGAACATATTGCTTGCCATATCAAATATTTTTCTCCAAACTTCTCCATAAAAATATATTTATTTTGATCGTTTATATTAGCCCTTGATTCGGTTGTAAAGAATTGATCACCTGGCAAAGTCGAAAAATCTTTTTTTACATACGTCTCATCGTCCATGAGAACGCATGCTCCGTTCATACTGCAAAGCAGCTTGTACAATTTTCTTGACCTTGTAACGGAACTATTGAATTGTTTTATCGACTGTTTTGGGGCTTTTACTTTTTTATAGGACTTTAAATTTTGACGTACTTTCGCTCTCTGGACCATAGATGGACTAGTTTTCAATTTTTTTGCCACGTCCCGCACCGATAAACTACAATTTTTCTTATAAGCAGTCACTATTTTCTTTTCTAAAGCTTTACTTGATGGACCTGTCGGGCGTCCACTTCGAGCTTTGTCTTGAATTCTGTATTCATTCAAGTATCGCTTAACTATATTTCGCACCGTTGCACGACTTACTTTCACCATTTTCCCGACCGCCGCAAAAGATGAATCAGGATTTTCCAGATACGTTCGCAAAACATTTTCTCTCAGAGTTATTTTATCGTCTTGCATTTTTGATTAAAACAATACCCAGCCTAAATTAACAATGTGAATTGATACATCAAAATAACACTTACTGAAAATTATAATCAGAAAAAAAAAACATTTACCAGACAGTATTTTACTAATATGCAAACTTTGTAAAAAAACTTTTCGGTACGGGCCTTAGTTAAAGGCTTATTGAAAACAAAATCACGATCGCATCCTTTGTGTAACGAAAGTTAGTCATACAAACTGTATTGGTAACTTTCGTTACACAAAGGAATCAATTAATTGTAAAATGGTTCATACAGATGTTTTTTGTTTAGCTATCACAGAAAAACAAATGAATAATGTAGTTTTTTTTGTCTCGAATTTAAGTTAGATTAGTGCCATGGTATATTCCACATTAAAAGAATATCATTATGTGGATGGTTCGATGTGGACATACGAGCCCTCAAACCTCAAAAATAGGTAAAAAAATAATTAAACGCCAACTTTGCATTGCATTTAAAAAAAACTAAAAACGATCGACTAGTTCTAATTACTCAAAAACATCTTCAGTTAATACGCTTTCGATTGGTATACAATAATTGCAATTTGTTTAAAAGCAGCTGGAGTTATTCGTCAACTTTAATTAAGGGGACAGTTTTTTATGAAACTACTTTTGAGGAAAGTACAAATGAATGTACTGTACCGGGGTTGATAAGTATTTTTCTCAAAAATGTCCGTAAAAGTTGACATTACTATCTTCTTTGGACGCGAAGTACATAGTTTACGGACAGTTCTCAAATTAAAAAAAAAAACATTGAGGGCATGTGTAGCGAGCCCACAATGTTGCATACAAATTTCATTATTGTTTAGTTTGTAACTTTTTAAAAAGTGAAAGGGCCATAATAAATTGAGGGCACAAGTCTTACATTTATTCGAAACATAACTTTTTTACCTGTGTCTGGAATAGCTTGTTTTTTTTTTTAAAGCTTGCGTTTCTCTTTGTCATAAACAAAAAGGCGGCAAAAAGTAAAAGTTTTTTTCACTTATCCATTCATTTTGTTAAGTTTTTTGTTATCGTTGCATTATTGTGTTATTGGTAAAATGACCACATTTACCAATGAAGAATACACGGACATGTTGTTGGCGTATGGGAGAGCTAACTCCAATGCACGCGAAGCCCGAAGACTTTATGAGGAGCGTTATCCGGACCGTCGATTACCCAACCGCCAGACATACTAAGAGACTGCCAATTATGACAAAGAGAAACGCAAGCTTTAAAAAAAAAAAACAAGCTATTCCAGACACAGGTAAAAAAGTTATGTTTCGAATAAATGTAAGACTTGTGCCCTCAATTTATTATAGCCCTTTTCACTTTTTAAAAAGTTACAAACTAAACAATAATGAAATTTGTATACAACATTGTGGGCTCGCTACACATACCCGCAATGTTTTTTTTTTTAATTTGAGAACTGTCCGTAAACCATGTACTTCGCGTCCAAAGAAGATAGTAATGTCAACTTTTACGGACATTTTTGAGAAAAATACTTTACAACCCCGGTACAGTACATTTCTTTGTACTTTCCTCAAAAGTAGTTTCATAAAAAACTGTCCCCTTAGTTAAAGTTGACGAATAACTCCAGCTGCTTTTAAACAAATTGCAATTATTGTATACCAATCGAAAGCGTATTAACTGAAGATGTTTTTGAGTAATTAGAACTAGTCGATCGTTTTTAGTTTTTTTTTTAAATGCAATGCAAAGTTGGCGTTTAATTTTTTTTTTACCTATTTTTGAGGTTTGAGGGCTCGTACTTATTTTTTTAGCTATCGTGTGCACCAAATATTAAATTTGTAAGATTTTACGATCAGTCAAGATAGAAATAAAATAAAATTGTTGCCCTTTTTATCATTTTTAAAAAAGTTATTGAAGTTTTAAATCTTGAAAACGGAATATTTTCGAAAAAAAAAAAAAAAAAAAAAAATGTTAGGGCCCAGGCAATTTTTTTGTGGCGGACCTCGTAGCAGATGGTCCCAGCTATCTCCTATATACGTATGTCCATCCATGTACCAAACACCCTGTATATATATATTTAATGAGTACAGATGCTGCATCAGTTTTGGATGGTTCTCTAGTGAAGCCGAACTGATTACTGTTAAGCAGTTTTATTCTATTGAAGTGACGTAACATATCTTTTAACATTAACTTCTCAAAAACTTTACTTAAAACAGGTAAAATAGAAATGGGACGGAAATTCGTTAAATCACTCAACTCGCCTGATTTAAAAAGTGGTATGACTACTATATTTCATCAGATTTGGAAAGACCCCCTCTGAAATGCAGTTTTTGTAGATTAAAGCTGAGGCTTTAACTGAAGTTCCTCAAAAATCCTTAGTTTTTTTTAAACTGAGCGATTTAAATCCTTAACAATAGAAACTGAATCTACATGGCTAAAATCAAAGCTTACATTACAATCCCAAGTATTGTTATCATTAATATAGTCTTTAATACTATAATATGCTTTAGAAATTAGTTTTTTTGACGTAATTCATAAATCAGTAATCAGTAACATTACTATATCACAGTAACATTACTTGGGGGGCTTATTATAGAACCTAATACAATTACCCATTTAAGTATTTATGTAATTATGTATATCTCTGTTCTTTCTAAATTTAGTGATGTTTTTATGAACATGCATAATGTAATCATTAATAAATAATATAAATTCACTAGGTCAAGTTTTAGGCATCTGAGTTTTGGTACAAACAGCAACACACTTAACTGACCATTAAAGACAGAGCAGAGAGAAAATGATAACGATTGAAAGAGATAAATATACAGGGTGGCCCATTTATATCGGTCAGTATGGGAAAGTCTGAAACTATACGACATACGAAAATTTCTTCTTAGGAACCGTGTCATTGATTTTAATGACAAGAAAAACTGCATTCATACATTTAAAAAAGCCTGTACTCAAATCGGGAATCGAACGCGGTTGTTTTGAAAAAAAAACTTACACTATTTCTATTTAGATATCGATTGTGTGCGTCTTAAGCAGTAAATGCAATAATAAGATCGTTACCTAACCGTGTTACACATTGTATTGAAAAAAACGGTGGACACTTCGAACACCCACTAAAATAAATTAAAGTATGTGAAAACAATGCATTTTATTCATTTTAGACAACGGTTCATGCGCGACGACATCTATAAAAGTAAATCGTGAAAAAAAAGATATTTCCGTTTTTATCGCAGTATAATTAATGTAATTAATAGATTTATAAAAACCCTGACCCCGCCTTAAAATAGGTACCTACTTATAACCCGGTGCACCCGCCCGCTCAAACGTATTACTAGTAAGAGTGAATTAAATGCTGGATGATCTTACAGTCTAAAGTGATGCGGTTATTAAAATAACGATATGGTTTTATTGACATGCTCAAAGTTTAATAAAGTGAATGAGGTATTTGAATAACCATAATTGGGCTGATCTACTTTTTGTTGTTTTTATTCAGTCCCGTAAGCCGATGGAGGAGACAACAGTGACCGTTTCTGGTAGAAAATGTTATACGAGGGTTGATCCCTATGCTCCACCCCTACCCAACTTACAATGAAACTACATTCAAGATTTATATTTTATTTTTCTACGTAGTCTCCCTCTACACTAATACACTTATTCCATCGGTGCTCCAGCATTTCAATAGCCTCCTGAAAAAAATTTTGTCCGACCTCTGAAAACCACTCCTCCACAACAGATATCACCTCTTGATTGTCCAAAAATTTTTTTCCTCTTAAAAATTCCTTTAATTTTGGGAATAGCCTGTAGTCGCTGGGGGCCAAGTCCTGCGAATACGGTGGGTGCTCCACCAATTCGAAGCCTGCTTGGTGTATGGCAGCCTTAGCAACACAGGACGTATGGCTGGGAGCATTGTCTTGGTGGAAGAGAACGCCACTTGTTAACTTACCCCGGCGTTTCTCTTTAATAGCCTCTCGCAATTTTAGAATAAGGTTTGCATAATAGGCCCCTGTAATAGTCTCTCCCTTTTTTAAATAGTCAGTCAGGATTATTCCTTGAGCATCCCAGAATACAGACAACATAACCTTTCCAGCAGACGATGCCACTTTAAATTTACGTGGTGGCGGAGAACCACTGTGTTTCCACTGTTTACTTTGAACTTTAGTTTCGGGATCATAGTGATGTACCCAAGACTCGTCCATGGTTATGTATCTATGGAGAAAATTATCTTTATTTGCTTGATACATATCCAACAGACGCTCGCAAATCAATACTCTATGCCTTTTCTGATCAATGGTTAACATTCGTGGCACCCATCTTGCACTGATCTTATTCATGCCCAATTCTTTAGTAAGTATCTGTTGCACTACATGATATGACAAGCCAGTCTCTTCAACAATTTGCCTGATACGTATTCGCCGGTCTTGTAACACAATATCGTGAACTTTTTTAATGTTTTCGTCTGTAGTGACCGTTACAGGTGGTCCACCGCCATGTTGGTTTTCACAACTCGATCTTCCGCACTTAAACTCTCGACAAAAACGTTTGACTATGTCATAGGATACTGCACACTCCCCTACAGTTGCCACAATATCTCGATGGATTTGAGTTGGTGTCATACCCTTTTTTTGTAGATATTTTATTACCGCCCTCTGCTCAACAGGATCCATTTTCATAAAAAATCGCAACTCAACAATTTCAGTAAGCTGTAGCTCGATAATAGTTTGACAGTTCATTTTTTTTTTATATATATAATAACCTCTAAATGTCTATGAACCTACAGCAAAAAGGTTTTAATAACCAAGTAACAGCAAAGAGGTCAGGGGTGGTGCATACGGATCAACCCTCGTAAAAGGTAGTTCTAGCACACCCTTGAGAAAGCCCTTAAAAGAATGGGTTGGTCCTTTGAAATCATAGTTTTGTGACCCAGGAGACGTCATCATGGACCATTTGACCTAATAGTATAAAGCTCCCTTTGCATTAAATCTTACCTAACCTTAGACATATACTACAGCAATAGATAATACTTAGGAACACTCGATTATAGAAGGTTGCCGTCGCATAGCCTGGGAGAATTTTTTTTTGTTCATTCTCATTCCGCTATTTTAACCGAAAATTACATCATAAGGTGGCAGTTCGAACGTTTACCCATCGAAAGAGACACCTCTGGTGTCAAAAAGCATAAAAAAATACTATATAAATGTAAATATTTTCAAAATTGCTTTCTTGGGGTTGGATATGAGGTTATTAGTACATATAATTTTAGGTATATTTTACAAATAATAATTCAACCTTATCATTTCTAGAGGAGCCTAAACCTTGGTATGTTTTGAAAATGATTTTTATTTTAATTTAAAACAAGTGACAGAGATATAATAATGGGATATATTTTTAATAGATATTACACATTACCTTTCATTCGATATTACACACGATAGGTTTCAGAACAAACAAAAAAAACATACATACATACATAAACTCACGCCTTTATTCCCAGAGTGGGGGAAATTCCTTTACCCCACTAGCTCCAGAACCAACAGAGCTACAGAATTACCAACAACTCTAAAAACTTGTTAATAATGCTGTAACCACATTTTGCACTTTTAGGCTAAGATGTTTACCAGTGTATTAGTGACAGGTTGCAAGCCCATCGCCTAACAGTACTGTACGCCTTTATTCCCTTAGCCGTCTCTTACGACATCCACGGGAAGATATGACGTCCTAACTTCTCTCATTTTGGGTCAAAGGGGTTTGGGTAAAAGTGTTATCATTTGTAAAAGTCATACATTTTCAAGGTGAGCGGCCATTAGTAAAAGTGATAAATTATGATAGAATAATTCAAAACAAACATGTTTTTTTATGTAATGTAATACTCTTAAGACTGTGCCGAGCAAACGTCGAGCGTCCAGTGGCGCCCTCATTACTATTATTGTGTTTTCTAATTAACTAAAGAATTTCCTTGCAATCAGACGTATACATGCATACGTTTCTGTAGCGCAAGTAAAAACACAATTTATGGGATACATAACAAACTTTAATGACAATTACCCTTTGGGTAGTAAGCTTACCACTTTTACTACTTTAGTTTATTAGAAAACACAATAATAGTATGGAGGGCGCCACTGTACATCCGGCGTACGCTCGGCGCAGACTTAAGTGCATCGGAGTCGAGATATTTAATATCCTTACCTAGGCGTACTGATTATCGTTGTGCAGAAAGAGACCAGAGCCATTTTTTCGCAAAATGAGTTAGGTACGCCATTGTGAACTAGATTTTTCAAACCATATTGGGAGCGCATTATTTAATCTGCTTTAAAACGACCAAGCAGTTAGGTAGTTGGTTTCAGCAATTGTTGTTTTTCTTTCTACCCGATGTGTGGTCGTTTTCGCAGTGTGCCCGTACAAATTTTACTACTTATCACTTATAAATTATTATTACAACGAGTTTTTTTACTAATTATAATCATCATATAGTTCTTTCTATACAAATACTAGAATCCAGGACTGTAATCATCATAAGTCTTCGGTAATAGATGATTACGATCTGCATATACTTAACTCTTTTTATAAAAATACAAGAACGCAATAGGTATTGTAATCAGCATGGGCTATTCCCAGTTGTCCACACCCCTTTTGTCCACCCTATGGACAACTGGGAATAAAAATCCCAGCTGTCCACACCCTCGAAATTATGTGGACATTTCACACTCTTTAATTTGACTCAACGGTGTTAGTTTAATATCTACTATAGTACATTAATAACAACTAACTAAAAACTAACTAGTCAAATTAAGGAGTGTGAAATGTTCACATAATTTCGAGGGTGTGGACCACTGGGATTCTTCTTTCCCAGCTGTCCACAGTGTGGAAAAAGGGCTGTGGACAACTAGGAACAGCCCTTTAGCGTAAGTCAGCCAGAGTAATGGTCGCTTTCATTGAACAACGATCGAAAGCATGATAACACATATTAACTGCAGAAAAGGACCAACTTTGTATTTTTTTTAAACCTACGAAAACTCCGTTCAATTTGTATAAAATGTACTTAATAAATTGCATTAAACTATATTCTACCATTTTCGGTTATTTATTTCTAAGAAAACATAATAGAAACTATTAAACATATTTTTTTTACCTAAAAACGGCTGTATCTCTGGACCGGTCTTAATACCAAAAACTGAATACTGATCTTAAATATCTCGGCTTCGAAATTATTACACGCCATAAATTTTATAATATCTATGTATATTTCGAGGTACTCTAATGCCCGGTTACGTCTCGTTAAAATTTGACACATTTTGTACGTAGCAAATGTCAAATTTTAACGAGACAAGGAAAACGATTCGTTTCTTAAATATAGGAACCGGGCATAAGTAACTATGTAAAATGCTTGGTTCAAGTCGAATCCATTTCTTTCAAGCCGTCAAGGTTGCCATACTTAAAAAAGAGATATCGATTATAATTTTGTACTTGCGCACAACACTAGCTGCTCTGAGACTACTATCCGCATGGAATATTCCAATATGGCGGCTTTTACTTCACAGTCACTTTGAGCATGGCTGCGTTAAAATTATATTAAAACTTTGTTACTCTCGAGTTTTACATTAAATTTCACTTAAAGTAGCATTTTATAGATATAAATTTTTAATTAAGTCGTATTGATAAGTAATGTGGGTAAAGTGAAACAAGTGTTTAAAGTCGGACATTTGGTAGATCCTTGAGTGACCTTTTGAATAGACTTTCTTTTTACCATATTGCTACGTATTCCAACGTAGAATTTTGTGCCGTTTTATTAAGAATTTTGGTGGATTTTGTAACTGTGATATAATTTAGCTATCAGTGCCACATACGAGTCTGATCTTCAGGTACTACCAGTGTAAGAACTCCCACGTGGAAATACCTCACGTCTCTATTTATAGATCTCGAACTTGGTTCATATTATAGTGATAGGCCAGGCTAAAAGTCAAATGTACAGATTGATTCTTTTGGTTAATACCTATGATTAATGTTCGAAAAGTTAAATTGTTGAAACTAGGATAATGCCTACATTCTCTTTTTATTAACTTGTCTTGATGGTTGTGCAGTGCAGTGTTACCTCATCAGCATATTTATACCGACAGATGCATACGTATTTTGTGCTACGAGGTTATTTTCTTTGTGCTTGAGTTATTATTACCCACACATTAACGTGAATAAAGCATTTACTTGCTTGCAGTGATCCATTTTATATTCCTGCCTTATTCACACATGTTATTATGGCTCATAATTATCAATCATACAATTTTTTTGTCAGGTGTTCTGATGAGTTGGCTGGCCTAACTATATCGAAGTTTAAATGGTTTTTTTCATACTGCCAGATAAGTCTGTTATTTTAAGTGTTAAGCATAAGTCCAGTTAATTAGTAGCATTGACGATTGTCTATGCTTTTTAAAGTTAATATTTACTTTTTATTTACTCTTTAAGTCACCACATACTTGTAAAAGTTCTAATTAATTATTGTAGTTCAGACCTGACTATGCCCTTCAGTATTTTTTTTATAGTAAATTTATGTTATTTCATTGTCATAGATCCTAAACATCTTAGTATGTCCGTGGTAAGTACATTTGTTGGTTAGGATTACCGCTATTGATAAAACAAAGGAGTTAAGATGTACTTATTATGTTATGATATGAACTTAAATGTGAAGTAATTTATACTTTCCTTCAAGGGTTCTAATTTAATTGGTAAAACTATCTATATAAATTGCTTTTGATATGTAATCATATTGTTTTAAATTGAGTGTAGTGTTCTGAATGTAAGCTTCAATGCGTAAACTATAAGACTAGTCGTGACGGCTGAGTCTAGAAGTCTCGATCCTTATAGCCTCAACCATATAAGCTTCAAATTAAAAAGTTCCGCATTGCAGCTTGCGAGCACAGAAACCTCGAGTTTAGGCCTCAAGCTTTAAAGCCTCCTAGAATAGGTCTATAAAGTTTGGAGCATTTAAAAGTCTTAAAAGCTTTTAACAAATCAGATCAATCTATAACATTATTGATATATTTAGAGACTTTTCAGATTTCCATTTCTTATGTATGAGTGAGCAGCAGCAATTTTTTTTTATTAAAATTTTTAAACACCCCCGACTTGAAACAGTTTGTAAAGAAAAACCTCTAAAACGTAAAAAGTTATAAGTATTGGCCCTATAAGTTTAATTATAAGTAGGTATTAATAGGTCCGCCTAAAGCAAAGGGGGCGCATTAAAAGGACTTAGTTTTTTTTTTTACCAAAAATGAAAATTTTATAGCAATCACAAAACACTTAAAAATATTTCATTCTACACGATAAAATAAGCATGTTTTGTAGAAAAATTTTTTTCTCTAAAATCAAAAATGGCCGAGATAATTGACTTCGAAATTTCTAAGCACTTGTAAAATTTATCGTTTTGTATGGAGATCTGATGTGGTGTCATTATAACACCTATTTTTTCATGATTGCAACTATAGAACACGTTAAAATAAGCATGTTTTACTTGAAAAACTTTTCTCTAAATGTGTCATAATGATACCATTTTGCCAAAAAAAATAATTAAGTCCTGCGCCCCCTTTGCTTTAGTACAACCTATTAATATTTTGATTCAAGCGTCGCCATGTCAGGGACTGTGAAGTATCTGGGGTAATTTATGTTATTAATATGACTATAGCTAGCAACGTCTCTTTGAAGACATGAAATGAATAATAGGGGGTTATACATAATAAATAAACTGAGGGGTGTTAGTTTATAATGTCTATCTCTATGTCTATGTATCTGAGTGACTGGCTGTGGCAGTGTAGCTCCCAAAGGGATGAACCGATTTGGATGCTTTTTTTTATTTGAAAGCATGTTTTCTAGCGTGCTTAGCACGATGTTATGAAAATTAGTTAGGCCGTTTAAGAGATATCAGCTCTTAAAGTATGTGACGCCGTTAAATGGGGGTTTCAACCCACTAAAACCTCTATATCAAAAACGGCTGAACCGATTTTGATAAAACATGTTGAAGAACCACTGCCAAAAAAACCTGCATCTAAATCGTCTCATCCGTTTAAGAGCTACGGCGCCACAGACAGACACACACAGACATACACGTCAAACTTATAACATCCCTCTGTTTTGCGTCGGAGGTTAAAAAAGATGGCCAGCAATTAGAACAGTCCATTTATCAGTGTTCATATTTTGTAAACCAACTGCAATATTCATGATCGTTTTGACTGTTAGGTCCGAGGTTGTAAAGCATGTTCTCTCTTTGAAGCCAGTCTTAAAGACATACTCTTGAGAACTCATAAAAAGCTGGAGTCAAGAAAGTTCTGAACCGTTTTTGGACTAAGCTTGAACCTCCAAGGTTTGCGAGTCTTTAAGATTCAAAAGTCTTCTAAAAACACTACTCAAGTGCCATTGCCATTACTGTTGTATGTAAGCTGAAGTAAACTTGACAGTACAATAACATTTTAAAAGAAATATGGTTTTACAGAGTAGAATGGAGCTCTTGGTTATTGGCTTTATAGCACTATCTGATATTGCCATTAAAATATAATCAATATTTCACGTTTCTGAGAGACCTATGGTGCCTATTAACTCATCACAAACCAGTATTCTTCACTTAACCTGTTGAGCGCTCTATAAACACCGTGCACACAACGCATCTGCACCAATTGTTAAAGTTATTTAAAAAAATGTTGCAGGTGCCCCATGGGTTAAAACTCTATTATTAAAATTTATATAAAAAAAACCCATTAATAAAATTTTCATTTTTGTTTGTTGCAGTGATTAGTAGTTCTGTTGATAGAGAAAACATTAACCTTCCAACTAGTCGAATAAATTATACTCCTGAATCAATCAAAAGGCAATTTGCAGTAGTCCAGACTATTCCAGAATTGGATGTGCCACCACATACTACGAATATTGAAGTACTAGCAAGTAAGATTGAGCAGGTACCGCCTGCACTGGTACCCACTGCTACACAATTATTATCAGCAAGCATTGAAAAACTTGCAAAGGAGTTACCTACAGTTCCTAAAATTATTGAAAGTAAAGAAGCTTCAAGTGCTATACAAGCGCAAGCCAAATTAAATCAGAGTTTGGCTAGTTGCATTCGCACTAATCAAGCTGATTTTAAGATGAAAGACATCAATCTTAATAATAAGACTATAGGTTTGTTATGATTTATTATATTTTTCAAGTAGTGACACATTTAAAATCATTTAAATTGTTTTATTTTGTACTCATTTATGTTTATTAGATCCTGACACTGCCAATGGTAATACTACTGAGATAAGTAAAACAGAGACTGTTAAGGAAGATATTAATAAAAATGATAAACTTGTGAAGAATTCCAAAAACTCTGCTAAGAAAACTTCTAGTAAGATGGCAAGTAATGAGAAAGAAACCGAGTCAAATGAGAATGGTACAGATGAGACTGATAAAGTAAGTAGTGTAGAAGAGGATCAAGGTTTGCCTAAGCAGGAAGAGGCCCCTGAAAATCCAGATGCAGTTGAGCAACCTGAAAATCCTCCTGTATTTGTTCCTAAGTACAAATATGGTGATGGTTAGTATTTTAGTTAGTACTGTATGTAAGAACTTAAAAGGTGCTTTGGGTTTGTAATTCTCTCTAGTTTGTGCATGAGAGCGAGAGAGAGACAAGTACACACCTGAAGCACCTAAGAGCTATACATACATACATACATTAAATCACGCCTGTTTCCCAGAGGGGTAGGCAGAGACCACTTCTTTCCACTTGCTACGATCTTGACAAATTTCTTTCGCTTCTTCCACATTCATACATCGAGTCATGCACGCACGTAAGAGCTATCTTACTATATAATGCTATTTATTATGTAGGGTTATGGTAACCAGTATTATAAACCTAAACTTTTTTTAAGATCAATGGTCTCCACTTAACAAGTCCGGCAAAAAGTGCTACGACATTATGTTGCTCAAACAAATAAAGGATGACCCTCTGTCTAAGAACAAGCCAGATGCACCTCTGCTAGAGACTGTAATCCGGGTATGTGTCATATCAGTTTAATAACCTTTGTTTATTATTTTAAGTCTTCTTATTGTTTAATAAAATAGTTTGATTGATTTGTTTTGATTAAATTTGGTATGGAGATATAGAATAGCCCCAGAACTGGAAAGCGCGTCTCCAAACAATGCAAGCGACAAATCATCTAACAGTTGGGGTGACGAAGTTATCAGAGGGTTTTTTCCCCGCAGAATACTGATCTAATTTGAACCGGAAGTACGCTATACCGGAAGAGGTCCAGTCAATACAAAAATTTTCGTCGTACATTTAGTAAATCGTTGTTTCGGTACCCTAAAAAAGGTCCGATTATTATGGTTTTTTTGATATTATGTAAAGGACCACATACAGTTTGGTGCAAAACCGAGTCAATAAAACCTTAGTAGAATGTGAATAAATTTATGATTATTAAAAGTATTTTTCAATGCTTAATACAGATAAGTAGGGTAAATCACCTATTACTGGCCACTTTGCAATAAAATGTGTAAAGCAAGAAATTTGCTCACATTTTTGCGATGAAAGTAGAATACCTAGATCCTGACTTCTTACACTTACGCGGAGTACTGTCCAAGTGTTTTTACTCAATTCGTCAGTACGAAATTTGATGGCTAGTAACTAAATGACAGTTTCTAAAG
Organism: Acleris laterana; assembly: GCA_963966035.1. Lineage (NCBI taxonomy): Eukaryota > Metazoa > Arthropoda > Insecta > Lepidoptera > Tortricidae > Acleris > Acleris laterana. The sequence continues at coordinate 20,461,738 of OZ014438.1, forward strand.
TGCCAGTTATTGGCGATTTACACTACTCCTTGAAATTTGCTACTAATCCGTTACCAAATTATTTAGCTGTCATTTTCAGTTTTTAGTTAATTTTAACATTAAGGGCTGATTTTTCAATTTCCAGATAACACAATCTGTCAGGTAATTTGTAGCTCTGTCCTTATCTTTCTTATGACAAAGAAAAGGACAGAGCTACAATTTACCTGACAGACAGTGTTATCCGCAGATTGAAAAATCAGCCCTAAAACTGTTAAAGGCCGTGCCAGGGTAAGCTAAGAGATTTTGCCCCCCTTGAGTTTGGGCTTGTAATTTTTATAGATTGTGTGGCTCTGCATTAGTAATTGTTTTGTCAAATTTGAGCACCCTAAATATCATAGTTTTCGTTTAAAAAAAAATCTATATTTAATTTTTCTTTGATATTTTTTTTCCTGTTAACCAATTTTTATGAGCTTGGCATATAATGTACATCTAACCAAGATGATCAAATGGCCATAATTATATTTTCATTATGCCATAGAAAAAAAATAAAAAAAACCCATTTAAATTTTTCAGATATTTTTTTTTATCACTTCCATGTTAGAGACCGCTCTAATTTTTTCACTGGTAAAACTCCCACTAACGTCCTATAATATGTATTTTTTTTAAAATTTTTGCTAAGGGAGAACATGGAGTTATCTTGACATGAAATTCTTTACATACATTTCCTAGAACCGCTATAATTTAAATCGGAATGATTGCAACCTCTTTAGAGGAACGTACATGTTGCGTATGAAATACTGGCCACTTACATTTCAACTTTTTTAAAAAGTAAAAAAAAAAACAACAAAAAGAACTCCTTTCAATTGTCGAGCGTTGGTAACATAATATAAACCATTCCAATATGAATTCATTATCAAAAACAACTGCAATACAACGCGTTTTCCGTAAAAAAGTCAAAACGCTGTATTGTCTCGCAATGAAAACAATTCTGCAAAGTATAAACGAACAATACGATTTCTTTAATAATACACTTCCAAAAATGTTACCAACGCACGACAATTGAAAGGAGTTCTTTTTGTTGTTTTTTTTTTTACTTTTTTAAAAAGTTGAAATGTAAGTGGCCAGTATTTCATATGCAACATGTACGTTCCTCTAAAGAGGTTGCAATCATTCCGATTTAAATTATAGCGGTTCTAGGAAATGTATGTAAAGAATTTCATGTCAAGATAACTCGCATGTTCTCCCTTAGCAAAAATTTTGAAAAAAATACATATTATAGGACGTTAGTGGGAGTTTTACCAGTGAAAAAATTAGAGCGGTCTCTAACATAGAAGTGATAAAAAAAAAAACTGAAAAAATTTAATGGGTTTTTTTAATTTTTTTCTATGGCATAATGAAAATATAATTATGGCCATTTGATCATCTTGGTTAAATGTACATTATATGCCAAGCTCATAAAAACTGGTTAACAGGAAAAAAAAAAACAAAGAAAAATTAAACATAGTTTTTTTTTTTTTAAACGAAAACTATGATATTTTGGGTGCTAAAATTTGGCAAAACAATTACTAATGCAGAGCCACACAATCTATAAGAATTACAAGCCCAAACTCAAGGGGGGCAAAATATCTTAGCTTATCCTGGCACGGCCTTTATCTTTTTTATTTGTCTAATATTTTGATTCTCTCTATGGTAACTCCAAATAAGGACCCTGATAAAATTAAAGAAATTTTGCATATTTAAAATGAGGAAATAAATAAAATCAGCCATATTTTTGGTGGTAGTTATTGACGACATTAGTTCGGTGCACTGTTGTTATACAAACTGGTTGTTAGTTCACTTTAGTACTGGATTAGAATTCTGCAATAACAAGAAAACTACGTCCCTGATTCAAGCAGTTAATACCTCATTTTAAAGAGGATGGAATTCCCTATTTTAAATAGTTTTCTTATTTGGGGTTGCCATAGAGAAAACTAAATTACTAGTAAAAACAAATAATTTAAATCTTACAGATTTTGGTTCAAAATTACTAAACTACTATAAATACTAGTTCACGTTTATACATTAGTTTAATATTAATGTTGTAATATTTATATTTTTGTGCAATAAAGAGTTTACATACTGTCGGGTGACAAGCAAAAGTCACTAAGTACCAAATTGACAATGGAGATAATCGTGTTTTGATATTATTTCGAATTAATAAATCCGTATGTTCCTTAAATTAGGTGTACCATATTTTTTTCAGTATTTACAATTGTAGCAAATATATGAAGACGCAAATTTAAATAATATTGTCAGTAGTTACAATATTTGAAATATTTGTATGCACAACGGCCATCTTAATATAAAATTTCAACAAAAACTCCCCAACCACCACCAACTCTGTATAAAAACTAAATAATTTATCTTGACATTTATAACTAATTATGAGTCTCTTCTTTCTGATTCATCGTAATTTGACTCCGGCAAGTGATTTGTACGCGATTTCAGCGTTTTCAGATTTTCATACCATGGAGCGAATTCCTCAGGTATCTGCTTAGCTTTGATTAACTTGGTGAGATCTGCCTTTTCCTGTTCAGAAATTGGCTGTACGTTTGTGTACGCAGCAATGAGTTCTTGCTGCAGAGTGTTATTTTAGGTCAAGTAATTAATAGTTTTAAATTATTTTTGAGATTAATGAGTTTGCCATTAGAAAAAGACGAAAAAACATAACTTTATAGTAAAAAAAAAAGGTTTCGTCTCTAAAAGTGTATACTTAGTGACTTTTGCTTGTCACCCAACGACACATACAAATGAGAAGTAAATCATTTGTTCTGCAGATTTGTAGCGAATTCTGTATTAAGTATTTGAAAATAGACTTTATTGCCAGTGTCACATTCTACTAAGGTGGTACTATTGATTTAGTTTTGCACCTAACTAGTCAGGTAACTCCATTTTTTTCCTCCCTCCAGCTCTATTTCTTTCTAGGAGAAAGAGTTCGAGAGACGAAAAATTTGGGTTACCTCTTTTTTAGGGTACCGGAACACCGATTTATTAAATGTACGACGAAAAGCTTTGTATGGGCTGCATCTTTTCCGGTATACCGTACTTCAGGTTCAAATTTCGGAATGGCGACAAGCAGATCCGTATTCTGCAGGGTCAAAACTCTCTGATAACATTGTCATCCCACCTGTTACATCGTTTGCCGCTTGCACTCTACTTCTTCAAAAAATCGGCGAAGTGCGAGTTGGACTCGCGCATGAAGGGTTCCATACCAATATCTATACAACATTAGACACTACCAGTTGCCGTTAATAATATCGAACAAATAACGGCAAAAAAAAAACACATTTTGCTTGTTTTTAGTATTTGTCGTTATAGCGGCAACAGAATAATCATGATCTGTGAAAATTTCAACTGTCTAGCTATAACAGTTTATGAGATGCAGCCTGGTAAAAGACAGACAGCGAAGTCTTAGTAATAGGATCCGTGGATATGGAACCCTATAAATGATTCTACTCTAATAGCCCGAGTCCTGGAGAAAGACTGAGGGTGCTTTATATCCCAGATTTGTTTACAGTGAATAGCTATAAACGACTTCTACGCGCACCAGCTTGTGTTGAATAATTATCATTGCATTTTGGTATGCGATATCAGTATTATATGTTTTTTACTCTATGGACTAAATTTGTAATGATTTTGCAGACTGCACCTATGCAGGAGCCAATGCAGTTTGCTAATATCTCAAGGAATATGAATGAATCACTCCTACCATCATTCTTGAAGAATGCTGGTATTGGTTCTAGGAATAATTCTCTCCGAGATGCTAAAAAAGATGGAAGAAACATGTCAGCAAGTATGTGTAACATGGTGCTTAATTAGTATGTGAATATTATTACTATTATATAATAATACTAAGTAAATTAATTTTAAAACATTTAGGTAAGAGTAGTGGTAAGCCACTGACACCAAGTGGAAGCGGCTCCCATAAGCAAGTCATCTCCATCTCATTGCGAGAAGATGTCAGACTTTCTCAAACTGAAAACGCTTGGAAACCAACAAGGTTCAAAAAGGATACACTCGTTGAGGGTGATGCTAGGACTGCGGTAAATATTACTTGGTTTTACAAGACATCAAACACAAACTCATGTATTTTATCTGAGCACCATCTGCTTATATAATTACTTTAGCTAAATGGATAAGTTAGTAATGTTTTTGTTGGACTTTAAGGCCATATGTATGGGTATATGCACTATGGGTTCATAGTGTTAATGTAAGATATGTAATTTTTTTTGTGCTGTATATTGCTTTGCGTTTCAGGAATTATACAAGAAGTTCAGAGGTATTCTGAATAAACTAACACCACAGAAGTTTGATACTCTCATAGAGAAAGTAAAACATCTTGAGATCAATAATCAAAAACGCCTTGAAGGTGTCATTGATCTTGTCTTTGAAAAGGCTATAGATGAACCCAATTTTTCCGAAGCCTATGCAGCAATGTGCAATAAGCTGTCCATGCTCAAGGTATGTTAAGGATAAACTTAAATTTACTCAATTGTTTGTTAATATTGCTTTGTTAGACTTACATAGGTATTTAATTTTTATAGGTCCCTGCTGATAATGCAGCTTCACCTGATCAGTGTGTCAATTTTAGGGCACTTATCATAAGTAAGTGTCAAAATCAATTTGTTACTGTGAAAGTGGATGAGCAAGTTATGAAACTCGAAAAAGATCTTGAAGAATGCACTGATCCTGTGAGTATAAAAAAAGTTTACTTTTCTTCATCTTTAATGAGAGTCAGTGTTACTGACGTAAGACAGTTTCCTGACTACAATTCCGTAATTGTTTTTTTCTATTTGTACGGTTTATCTAGCTTATCTGTCATTCTAGCCCCTTGAGTATTGTGGAATGTAAATAAATAAATCAATAATTCTTGTCTTGTGACCCATAAACGTAGTGCAAGTGAACTAAACTTTATATTGAACATATACAGTGAAAACTACACAATTAGGAACGCATTCGTTTTTTTTCATACAATTCCGGACAAGTAGGAGTTGCCAATTCTGACAACCAATCTAAAAGTACTTAAACAGTTTCATGTCAGAAATAGTCAACAAGTTAAACAACAACAAGCAAAACAAATAACAAATATAGGAAATAATTTAACTAGTGGTATAAAATTCACATTTCTCGTTCGCGATTTGCCGTAATATAATATAATAATAATAATAATAATGAGACTTTTATATTTCAGGAAGAACCCATATAAAATACATTAAAAATAAATTTTGAATACATTAATCACGTCACAACAATAAATAAATAAATAAATGATTTTTTTATTTACCAACACAAAACCGTACATTAGGTTAAACAAGATAAAAATTTAGTTAGGTATACAAAATATTCTTACGTACATAAACTCATGTTAGGTTTTAATAACTTAGAATATATTACTTTTTATTATGGTCACGGTGCACAGAAAGCCAGTGCTCGTGGATTCGACAGTCCGGGCGTCCGGACAAGGCGCGGAGAATCCCATTGCTCGATGAGCTGATGCGATCCCAGAACATCGCGATACGGGACGTAATAGAACTAACGTTGAAGAATAATGAGTTATAATAATCTGTTATCAAAACAGGCAAATTAATTTGTAAGATAAAAGTAGTACTTAGTAGTAGATGTGTCCATCCAAATAACCAGGAAAACTTAGGTTTTTCCCGTTAAATTTTCTGCAAATAGTTCTTCACCAAATTTATGATCCATTTACCTATGCCACGATACGTTAATCATGAGTTATAATATTTTGTATGGACTTGTCATTTCTAATTCATTATGGGGCCACCACTATATGTATTTTCACACCCCTAAAATGTAAACACATCCCTATCAAATGTTTAACATAATATTATTTGTATAATAAATATAGGGTGGCGGCACCAATATGTTGAACACTTTTAACTGAAGGCATCTATATAATGAACACTTAGCTCTTAATTCAAATGTCATAAGGTTTAAGTTGATTGCTTCATAGTAAATTAATAACCCTTATCTTCTGTACCATAAAAATTAAGTATCCATTAATGGTGCTTGTTCATTACTGGTTCCAGTGTGATAGCTCTTGAAAGGCTTTTGTGTTTGTATTTTTCTCCACTCAAAATTGTACGCTCTTATGAAAGTCTTATCGACTTTACCCGAATCCAAAAGACTTTGTAATTTATAATTTGCATATATAAATTGCACTGTATAATTGACCAAGAAATGTTATAACAAGAAATATTAAAATACATAAGCGGTAAAAACATTTTTGGTCGACTTTAAATAGCTGTAATATATACCTGCAAATAAAGTGACAAAATAACTACTGTTATGTTCGCTTTTGTTTTAGGCTAAGAAGAAAGAACTTCATGCGACGTTGGAAGAAGAGAACAGGAGAGTTAGAATGAGATCAGTTGGAAATGTGAGATTCATTGGTAGGTGTTTTCATACTTGTTATTTTGTTTAATTCTATAGCCTTAATATAAAAAGGTAAAAGGTGATACAACATTCATATTTTTATTGTCTGACACATAATCATGTTATTGAATTTGCAGTAAGAAAAAATTGCAGTAGATACAAGCTATCTGGGGCGATTAAAGTTGTATAGTTATTCAAAAAGGTTTTTTTTAGTAATATAATTTGGCATTGTTGTAGTTGTTATTGTTTTTTTTATATGTGGTATTTATCTCTTGTTTCGTGATAAGCATAATTATGATGCACTAGATTTCGTAAATACTATTTCAAGCATATAAGAATTATTTAATTGAATAAGTCAAATATGCGGGTTTTAATGGGAGCTAAGAATCTGGGGTACTACAGAAAACGGATAAATACAGGAAATACAGTATCTAGCGAGTTTGCTACTTGGTGAACTGCATTTGTATGCATCTGTGTGTGTATGTATATTGTATGTATATAGTTATATGATTGCGCTAGCGAAGGTATTTGAAACCATTTTTTTTCTTCACACTTATTCTCAAGCGAGGTAATAAGAGGTATTTTCAGTCTGTTTTTATGATTATTATTAACTTTGTAAGCGAGATCTTGGTAACTGAACTAATGTTAAAGAATTAAATGTTAATTAAGGGCACATTTAGTAAACTTGTACGACGAAACATCAAAGTAGTCTTCTCTTAATGTCTCAAAAATAGTATAAAGGACAGTTTGGTTTAATGTTAAATGATTACCAAAAATGAAATCAAAAATCCGTTGCAAAATTATCGTGTGGCTGAGCGCTTTCACATTAGGCGGTTTAGGCTTGTTTCACACGTACCACAACCACACCACAAAGCACCAACAAAAAGTGGTTTCGACGGAAAATATATGGCTGTATGGCAAGATGTGGTCCGTGTGAATAGAATTATTTATTTTCATAGAAATTACCGTCGACCAAATCGCAGCGGGTTGCGATGTGGTGTGGTTGTTGTACGTGTGAAACCAGCCTTATTCGGCCGGCTAAACAGCGCAGTAATCTTACTGCTTAGTCGCGCGACTAGACACCATATTAATATTATAGCAGCGGCCGCGCGTCTACTGTGTTGCAGTCGCAGACCCACTTCACTGCAAGTAGTATTGTGACGGAAGTCGCTTCACAACTAACGCACAGTAGTGTAGTTCTGCGATCACAGTAATGTAAAGGCGTCCGTTGCTGCAACACTACTACAGCGCGACTGATCCGCAAAATTTGAAAGCGCTCCAAAATTGCTTTGGCCTTGCATTTGCATACTTGTTATTCAGCGGTTGTTAAAATAGCATTTGATATAGTTCCGCGTGCGATAACGATATTCGATATAATGTCAAAAAATATGGTCACTCTAAGGGGATTCGATAAATAAATTAATACTTGATATTTAACTCTGCATACTGTTTGTTGTAATGGTCTGGATCTAAATGAGACTGCCAATGTTAATAACGAGACGATGAAATAATTCTGGTAATCATTTTGACTTTAATTATTCAAAAAGGATGAATATCTTCGTCATTATCATATCAAACTAAACTGTCAATCGTTCACGAACAATTTCTTTCGTGGTGATGCTATCTCCGAGTCATCTTTTCTCAAAAGACTAGCTTCCACTAGGCTTGCCGAATCATCAAACATTCACCTCTTATGGGTTTTTTTGCTACTATTTGTTATAACTTTGTTGGAGAAGCGATATTTTAAGCTGACTCGTTTCATCTGTAGACCTGACGTCATCATAGAGTCGAGCGTTGAATAGAGTTTCATTTATACCGTATGCCTTCATAATAGGCGAAACTCATGAAGAAACGTTTTTCAATTATACTAGCAACCCAGTTTTACACAGGGGACATGCCAATTGATTGTACAGTGCGAAAATAAATGGATAGTAGCGGACTTGTCCAAGGATATAAATAAATGTTCGTAAAACTCCGAATAAGTTTGTACGGAAAACAAAAATCGGAATAACCGCTCTGAAATGTTGGCCTGTCTTGTCAGTCGGGTCAGCTATATCACAAAAGTTTATAATTAAAAGAAATGTTGTGCTGTGTACTGTGTGCCAAAAGCTGGTTTCGTATCATAAACTCTAAAGGAACGTCTATGGCGAGTTTCAATTAGTGACCGTTAAAGATTTAGCACCCCGACGTTGAGCCGGTGTCGTGTTCTATAATGTGTAATACAGCGGTGAATGACTTCACAAAGAACGTTGTCTATGTAAACAAAATGCCGCGGTTTCCTAGAGGGCGGTGAATGATACCGTAATGTCAAATAATATCATAGCGGCCGTAATGTTACGGCCGCTATAAGACGGCACTGCTATCCTAGGAAAACAGAGCTTTAAAGGATAATTTAATTCAATTTAATTCATTAAATTCATCAATCCACCATTACATTTTCAACGACAGTAGATATTATTTCGATTAGTCAAAAATTATTACAAACTTTAGTAACGTAAAAAACTAATCAAATTCATTTATTTCACTCGATTTAGGGGTAGTAAGAAGGGGGGGGTTACTAACGAGAGTGTTGCGCTTTTAAGACTGCGCCGAGCGTACGCCGGATGTACAGTGGCGCCCTCATTACTATTATTGCGTTTTCTAATAAACAAAAAGTATTTTCTTGAAATTGGTCGGTAGGTTTTTGTACTACAAATAAAAACACAACTTATAGGGTATATCACATAGTTTAATAACAATTCACCTTCGAGTTATCAACTTAACGGAAAAAAGTGGCCACCTTTTCCCGTTAAGCTGACTACTCAAAGGGTAAATTGTTATTAAAGTTTGTTACGTATCCTAGAAATTATGTTTTTACTTGCGCTACATAAACGTATCGTCTGATTGCAAGGAAATTCTTTAGTTAATTAGAAAACACAATAAAAGTAATGAGGGCGCCACTGGACGCTGGACGTTTGCTCGGTGCAGGTGACTCGAGTTAGATACTACTACCTGCCCTTACTGCCTGTGATACACAATGGTTTCACATTTGCGAGGGAAAGAAACAAGGAAAAATTAAAGTAATTTTCTTTCGATTTCGCGGGTAATCGTCATGAAGTAATTGAGTCGCATTTCTTAATTCCGGTTATGTAACTGTAATAACGAAGCCATTTCTTATTTGCTTCTATTGTCTCTACTTTCAAAAGACATAACTCGGCAAATTATAAAACAATAACTTCTCGCTAATGCAGATAACAATTATTTTTTTGTGACATCTACCACAGATAATGCTAAGAACTGCGATTAGTTTCGAACTGAAATGACCATACAGCCAGATTTTGTCAATTTGTTAACAATGTTATTTCTCAAATTAATGATAAATATTGATAATGATAAATATTGATATAAACTTGAAATATAAAAATAATTAAGTTTAATGAAGCGTAATCTGCTGCTAGAAGCTGTATTTCGTGTGATGTTAAGTTTGTCTATAGCTAAGTTTAAAAAATGAAATTAGAAACCGTTTGATGTTTTGGCTGAACATAAAACCTCCTTAGTCAGAAATTATGTACGAAAAAGTTGCAAATTTTAAAACGAAAGTCATTACTCCATAGGGACTACAAATTCGCCATAACTCCCGCGGGAACATATAAGGCCATTGTCCTTCTGTATACAGGCATGGAATAACACCATTTACGAGCAAGTGTGATGGATGAAAATGAAGATAAAATCGTTTAGGTTCACTTCGTCCACATTCCCATTTCGTTCATATTCTTACTTCGTCAGCAATCCCATTTCGTCCACAATCAATTCCCAATTATTTGTAGCGGTATACCAAAAAAAACTGCAAGTGGTGTTAAAAACATGAAAATCAGAACGATTGATCTTTAGGCCATTAGAATCAATTTGACCCGCAGCACGAAAAAAAAAATGGAGAGGAGTTATGACGTCAAATAGTATTTGTACGGGTTTTTTTGTTCTGAAGCCTGTCGTGTATCGTGTCTAATGAAAGGGCTTACTAAGCTGATTCTAAAAATATGTCGTATCGTTATATTTCAGTCACTTGTCTCTATATAAATAAAAATGAATCGTTAAATGTGTTGCTAAGCGCAAAACTCTAGAACGGCTGAACCGATTTGTCTGATTTATTTTTTGGTTTGCAGCAGGGCAAAGCCGCTCGCGGGCAGCTAGTTTAAAATAAAATGAGAATAATTTTCAAAACTTTCCAAGTTTAGGCTCCTCCAGATATGATACGGTTGAATTATTATTTGTAAAATATAGCTAAAATGATATTTAATAGCCTCATTTCCACCCCCCAAGAAAGCAATTTTGAAAATATTTACATTTCACATCAAAACGTCAGTATCGGAACAGCATACGAGGACTATCTTTGCTCCGTAATTGTCAACCATGTCTTTGATGTGGAGAACAATGGACAACAAATCATATGTGCTAAGGTAGTAAAATAAAATACCGTTTGTAAATTTAACACTGCTGATTACAGTAAAAATCTTTTTGTATTTTTTTTATCAAGTATTTTTTTATAGTTAGGTTTTTTTTATTTACTTAAACAGTAAAAAAGTTTCATTGTGAGTGTTAGGAATACACTTATTCCATAAAAAGAAAGTCAAAGCAGATGCAAAGCAGTAAACGAAAAATAACAAATTCGTGAACGAGCGGCAACGAATGGTGAACGAATGGAACACAGATTAGGTTGACAAGTGACATGACATTACAGTCAGTTCTGTTTCTGTTTAGTTACTTTTTTTATTTTATATCATGCTAAGATCACGACATTTCTATTCCTAACTTTGTATATGTATACGGTCTTTTAAATGACTATTTCTTTAATAAATTACTAACGACGAATTTAAGTTAAATAACGAAAAACCGAGAAACACGAGTAGTCTAATTTTTAACCAGCTTATAAACGCGAAAAAACAAAAAAGATTTTTTTTTTAATGTCAATTCGTCCATCCGCCTCTTACTTAGCTGCACTTACACCAATATTTTAGGCTTTCTTTTTAAATATTTAGTTGATAAAGGGTGTCCCAGAAGTAAAGAGACAATTTTCATAGACAAAATTGGTTAAAGAGAATCATCCAAAAAAGGTTAAACCAACTGTCATGTCGAGAGTCGATGTTAAATCTTTCAAATCAGCCGGGAGTCGCGTACTTTTTCGCTTGTTTTCAATAATAAAGAGAGCGGAACAAGAACTAATTGAGAAAAGAGTTTTTCAGTACTATCAATGTCACTGGAAAACGCACACGATAAATAATTTTATTACAGAGGAAGCTAGAAGAACAAGTAATAACAGAAATATAAATAGGTTTTATGTAAAGAAAACCGACATTTTAAATATATTAATGGATGACAAAGCATAGTTTCGACTGTTCAAAACATAAATAAGGTAAAAAAACACGTTTGAGCAAGTTCCATTGATATCTGTTATTGTTACAGCAGTAAAATTAAAGATATCAAGATCTGTTGTGGCCAGGATGAGGGCTGATGAATCAGTCTTTAATTTTTTTGTTAAATTATCGGAGTAAAAATTTATAAAAGGGCAGGAGGAGCACGCTTAAACAGATTGTCATAAAGTTTACAAAAAAACATAGAAAGTTCTCATTGTTAATGATGAGACCTCCCTTCTGTTGATACATGTCGTAATCCTGGCAAGGGATATTTTATTGCTTTAAGTTGAGGTAGATATATGTATGGTCATTACGTTAAAAAACAAGTGGACAAACCCAAATCTTTCACTGCATTTAACTGTCGGTTGACTAGTTTGGCTAAAACTGTAACTTTGAGATCTTGAAAAGCTGTGATGAGACAGACAGCAAATAACCTTCAAAAAATGGTAACAAAGTTGAAGTATGCACCAATTCGATATAGTTATTTGATCTTAATAATACAAGGTTTATTAAGAACCAATAAACCTTGATTTTATTGCATTCCTTATATTAAATATTTCTAACCTAATTTTGTCTCTTTACTTCTGGGACACCCCGTAGATTGTTTTTTAAATAATAATAAATGTGTTGTTAGTATTAATATTACGGAAAACTCCTCTCGCATTGGTATTTATAATCCTCGGTGTCAAAATTTAACTTTGTATACATGTTTCAAGTAATTGTGATATTCTTATACTTTGTAATATTCAAAAATCATTAAAATATACTAAATGTAAATATTTTCAAAATTGCTGGGGGTGGATATGAGGCTATTGCATATTATTTTAGGTATATTTTACAAATAATGATTCAACCGTATCATACTCGTATCGGGAGGAGCCCAAACTTTGTATGCACAGTGGCCTCGCGTTCATATAACAACGGTCGAAAATACCAAGATTGTAGGTTATAGGTTGTAGCGGGCTAATTTCCAAGATTGTAATAAAACTTAATTAGATAATACAAAACGTTTTATTAGCATTGTGTATACTCTAAAATCAATGAAATACAATCCTTCAGTAATGAACCCTTCTTTTTTTGGGGCAAACTACGTAGACCAGTGATGTAAGGATCAGATGTTAGCAAAAGTCGATTAATCAAATCAGTATTGCACATTACTCTGGAAATCTTTTTAGTGTTATGTTGCCTAAAGTATTTTACATCTTTATTCTTTGCTTCTGCAGCCTCTTCTGACATCTCTCTTATAGATAGAAGAGCATATTCGATGACTTCAGAACCGTGAACTAAAACCTTATGCACCGAAGAAGGAAGATAATACCAAGGGTATTCCGCTTAAAGCAGTTTCGCTGTTTCTATGGCATACTCTTCGTATTTTTTTGAATTAATATTATGCACAGGCCAAGACTATTAATACTACAGAACACCTGCATATTAAATCTTTGTTAATTCCTGTAATTTCCCCGGATATTTCAGGATTTTCAAAAAAAGCTTGTGCTGTGTTTCCATCGTTAGATGAACCACTACCTCCACTTTGAGGTTTGTCGATGATAAGACCTAGTTTTTTTTAGTGTTTGTATCATCTTCTTTCTTTCGGAAAAAAGACGTAAAATAAAAAAAACGTATCCAAGAGTGCAAAGGAGATAGTCCGTACTCATAATGTTCCTCATGAACTTTTTTTGGACACACTTCTCAATATCATTCATTTCTTTCGGAGTCGCACCGCATATAAAACATCTAGCTGCAGTCAATTGCAAAAAGTGTTCTATGACAAAGCTTTTATCATATACCGAAACTATATAGATGGGGTCGTAAGCTATTAATTTTTTCATGAATATATTTTTCTTCTTTTTGGGATAATTCCTTAGTTTCTTTTGCAAATTTAAATCTAATTGGTCGACAAAATCTGGTAGATGCAGGTCGAGGGTTTTTCCAAATCACAATCTCGGGACTATCAGGGTTAGCAACATCTCTCATAACCAATTTAAGTGGCACATAAGAGGTAATGAACATACTACCATCATCCTCACTACCGTCTGTGACATTTTGTTTATAATTGGATTGACCGGTAGTGCCATTGAAACCCCATTTTCCTATTAGAACAAATTTACATGAAGATTTCACTAAAATAGTTTCTACGACGGGTTTTTGTGATTCGATAACCCTAGTCGCCGTATGATCGAATAGGCTTTGCAAATCAATTTCTGCAGAAGATTCAGTTACATTAATGGTTTCTTGTTTAGGGTAGCACTTTTTTTTAGTTTTTTAAATTTTTGCGTACGATGGCAAAGAAACTGAATCTGAGTAGGACCCGGACCCTTTAGAATTGATCAAGTTTTTAACTAAAATGTATTGGTGTTATGTCAACTTGGCATCAACAATTAAGGATAAAACTTCATCAGTATCAATTTGTCATGCAACATTTTTTATATAATTTTTAGTAAGACTACTTATTAAACTTTCATCTAATTTCGATAATTCCGTTAATCTTCTTTTCTTAGAACGTTAACAGCACTCCGAGTTTTCTTTTTTTGGGCCTGTCACGTTTGGTTCTAGTTATTTCCTCAGAAATGATTTGGGTAATTCCACGATAATGTAACGAAAGTTACCATTTCAATGAGTGTTTTTTGAAACTTTGAATGCTCATATTTTTCTAGATATAAATTTAAACACGTATATAGAGATAAATGAATCCTTCTATTTTGAATTATAACTAAAAAAACAAGCTGAATGCTAGAAATTGGTAACTTGCGTTACTCTCTGCCATGGAATTGCCCATTTCATGTTCATCAACGATCGCATTTTCTCGTTCTTGAACGTTTGGTAACACGACATCTTCTCGTACATTAAGGCAGTCGGAATGCCAATTTATGAATACGCTTTTGCTTAAAGATGCCTTTTAAAGAACTGGTTAATTTTTTTACATAAATAGGTACATTTTTTTTTAAATTTCGCAAATTTATCCGCTCATTATTTAAAAATGATTTAGCCAGTTGCTGGAAAACATATCTGCATTTTTCAGCATTTATATACTTTACAGCATTATTCCATAGTTCAAAAACAAACATTCATGAGAATAAACAATGAATTTCATGGCCAAATAAACAAAACATAATGTATTTGAAGGTCTAGTTTGCTATAACACTACGACGACGTAGAACAGCTACCACCAAGGCCCTTGGTACTCTTGGGTAAATTTAGTACTTGAATAATTAAAATTAAATCTTTAGCCATAAAATGACATATAAATTGTCGCGGGCAACGAGGGGCAACTAAACTAAAAGCTTTGTTGATATATCTTATAAGTCAGTATTTTCATTGCTCATTTGGACGTGATGCGTAGCGGACATATTATTTTAAAATAAGACATATTAATCATATTTGCCTGCTTTGAAAATACACTACATACCCTCTTGAATGTCCATTGTAAAAGATAACTACATGCATACACAATTATTGCAACCATTGACCGTAAACAAATCGTTAAATAGAATGCTTGCCGATAGCGATAGTCTGCATGCGTACGGCACGACAACTTCAACTAACAGTAATTTATATTTTTTGTTGAGACACATGTCAGATCTTTTATATTTAAAAACTAGACATTCTTTAACTACCCTCTTTGTAAAAAAAAGTGTGTAGATTATTGTTTTTTTTTAATTTTGCCGTCTACCGGGACTTGTGTGGTATGTTTTGAAAATGATTTTTATTTTAACTGGTTTTTTCGTTGGTAGCAAATTATGTTTTGTACTACCTATACTTGGATTTTCCTTAGATGATTAGAATGACATTTGTAATGCAGTAAGCAAAATTTTTTTCCCAAAGGATTAACAATGCTAGTAAATATAATATCACCTCTAAAACGCACATTGTTCAAACACTTAACAGGGACCGGCCCGCTATCCCATTCAAGGGGTTTCGAATGGGTTTTTATAGTGATTTATTTAGAAAAGCCGTATCGCTTGAAAGCCGTTCGATTTGCTTGATAAAGTGCTATTTATGAGGGTTATGCAATAAGAGGGATATAAATTTAGTGCTGACGATATGAGCTTTAGCTCTAGGTTTCCCTTATGTGAATGATTGATTCGTTACCAAAAAATAAGGCATATATTTCTTCCAAATGTAAGATTTTTTTAAAGGCTTTTATCGGGGAATGGGTGATTGGGTTGTCGGGTCCCTGCACTCAAACTCATAGATAATATCATAACGTAAAGATACTGTGAAATTATTATGTTATTTTAGTGCACGCAATAACATTATACCCAAATTCCAAGTACAATACGTGAAATTACATTATTTTTTATTTACAACAAATAGGCAACATGCACGAATTTACCCTATTTTGGAAGCTAGGGTTCTATTTAGAAATCCGTATTTCGAACTTCGTATGCTGTCCCTTTTGCTCTCGGTGCGTCACTAATTCTCAAGAAAGCGACGGGGCGATCTGAAGTTCGAATTAATGATTTCAAAGTACAGCCCAAAGCTCGGACGACGGTGCTGCCATTGGTATACGTTCTGTAGGGTCATTTCATTACTTACTTTACTTATCATCGACCTATTTTTCATGTACGCCTTCCAAAGGTCCGGAAGTCCCATAGTTCCGTGATTAGTAATAATAACGAAAAGAGCTGAACTGTAATTATAATGACGGTACATTTTTAATAGTGGCAATCGCCGCGCCGCCGTTTTGTGTTTTGTTGTTATTGTTACTATCGAAAAAAGTATTGTTAGTTTGTATAACTGTAGAACTTTTAGCTGAGATCTGCCATTCTAATCATCTAAGGAAAATCCCAGTATACATGTACTTACATGATAATTGATAATACACATCATTGAGAATCTTCGTTTTACTCTTAGATACGTTTACTCTGCCTTATATGGAATGGTAACAAATTCAGACCATAAACGTCATTCAGACAATGAAAAAATATTTGTTACTCTTGAAATGTCAGAATGTGACAGCAGTCAGAATTCTACGGAATTAAAAATCAAGGTTCAGAAACTACTTGAATAAGGTTGTCTTTATACAAAAAAGTGCATTATATCCATTTAGCGTTCGCGTCGCTGTAATAGTACTTGTCGTCATACTTTGAATTGCGATAAATGAGATAAGATTAAGATTACTTTTATCATTACCTCATTTTAGAGAAGAGAAATGTTTTCTGCGTTGATATTTCACACGCCAATTTTTGAATAAAGGAAAGGACTGCCAGCGAAAGCACCCGGCATTTACTGATACAATCAATTTGAGATATTTCGATATGGTCACCATATAAAACAAATTCTGTTTAACAAAAGTGAAGGTCACATCTCCTAAAACATGGGAATGTTTTGTGTAGATGTATAAATGGACATAATATCACGACGCATATATTATTGTTACATGCATACATACATTAATACACGCCTGTTTCCCAGAGGGGTAGGTATAGACCACTTCTTTCCATTTGCTACGATCTTGACAAATTTCTTTCGCTTCTTCCACATTCATACATCGAGTCATGCCCGCACGTCGGTTTCGGGTACTTAAGATTCGGCCCTTTTGCAGTATTTCTCCGATTTGACTCGAAAAAGTACGCCTAGATCAGATCAGTTTGATGATACCACAATATTAGATTATCATCGGGTTTATTATTATTATTTTAAGTATTTATTTAATTTTCTGTAAATTAGGTTTTTTACAATGAATATTCAATTATAAAAGTAAAATAACAATACTAATATAAAAAATAAACATTATAAAAAACCTAACCTACGAATGCCGCCGGCAGCGGGGCAGGGCTCAAGCTACCGGTGGTTAGGGCTGCAGAGAGAGGAACCTCCTCACAATACGTGCCGTGTCGAGAAGTACTGCCTTCTGTATCTGGCCCTTGATCCAGCCATCTAGCGAGAGTCTCTTGAGGTGTTGGTCGAGACTCTTCGACTATTATTATCATTATTATCATTATACATATTTCCTTTGGACATGTCGAGCACTCGGACATCAACCTTATATTGCCAAATACGCACTCGTGTAGAAAGAATCATTTATAATAAGTTTCCGTCAAACAAACTTTTGTTGCCGACTATATTTTTTTCTGTTTAGGCATGCCACGGGCCGTAACTCGGCAGATAAATATTAAGTACAGCAAAGATCTCGTCGCCACGTTCCGACTCCATCAGATCAGTTTGATGATACCACAATATTAGATTGTCATCGGGTTTACACATGTATTCCAAATTTCAGCCCATTTCATTGACGGGAACTGGTTCAAAACTGACTTTCAAGATTTGACTCAAACAAATAATGATGGCAAGCTAAATAAAAGCTTGTAAAAAAGATGTCAATAGCTACTGACAACTGACATGCAATCCGACACAAGCAGCGTAAATCATTTTTGTGTTTACTATTTTGCCCAAGGACCGCATTCTGTGTAGTGATTTGGATTTGCGTTGAATATTGCTTATATGCGAACTTTTATGTCTCGATGTAAAATATTTCTGGTAAAATAATATCGATTTTCATATTACTGTAATTTGTCTAGAATTATGGAACTGAAATCTCAGATTATTAAATTCCGCATGTTATTCCCTCCTATTTTTTCAACATCAAATGACCAAGAGGAAATTAAGTTTAGCTGTGACAACAATAGTACACGACGAGCAGAGCCAGCCACGCCAGCTTCCGGCTAGCTTTAGTTTATGTTGAATTTCATAAAAACCTTGTGTTCTGCCAAGACCAAACCGGAATGCCATTTTACCCTTTTAACCCTGTTTATGTTGAAATTCGTGTTTTTCTACTCGCATAGGTACTATAAACCGCTAATATTCATATCGTTAACGGTATCAGAATACCACCTACAGCGTAACTAAAGCGTGAAAACAATTATTACAGCATTGTTACTACCAGGCGTGATTTAATGTATGTATGTGTGTTACTACCATGGTTACGATTATTATGGATATCAGTTTTGGCACTCAAGGCGTCTAGTAAACGCTTGACTTCCTAATTTTGTGTATTAACTCGTTAAACATGTTCTTATTAACAATTGAATTAATATTTTTGAGACCAAGAATGTGTTTAAAATTACAATGACGTGTCATATGGCATAAACGGCATTCAATTTTTTAATGATTAATTGTCAGAACAGTAAACGCTAAGCTGAAAAATAAAGAAAATATATATTGTTTATTTTTGTCACTATCATTTTGGGCTTGTAGAAAAACTTATGTATGCAACGGTACATAATTAGCTCTTAAAGTACTCGTACCTGCCATTAGACCTCCATTGTGTACCAGTTACATAAATAACTGTCATGTATTTCTGAAATTAACATTTCTATTTTAGCTAGTGCACCCGTTCCGAATTCGTATGATTTTGATTGCAAATATATCAAATGTTTGAGTGACATGATATAAGACAAATTCTGAATCTAGAGCTCATAATAGTTATGTAAGTCACATGTTTATAATTAAAAAAATGAAATATTTGATGCTACCATGAGATATCGTTTGTTTGTTTCAGGTGAACTGTACAAGTTAAAAATGCTGACCTCGAAAATCATGGTGTACTGTATGAACTATTTGATTGAGAAGCTTGAAGAAGAGAAGCTAGAGTGCTTGTGCAAACTGCTCACCACCATCGGCGAGCAAGTGGAGAGCGAGGTTAAAGACAACATCGAGAATGTGTTTAAGCAAATGCAAGAAATAGTTGAACGCAAATCAAATAAAATCTCCAGTCGCGTTAGGTAAATTCCTATTTAAGTTATCATTATCTTTTATTGCGACCTTTCACGTTTTGATTTGAAGTTTCGTTGGCATTTTCAGATACTTTCTTTTCATTATTCATTATGTTTTTTAACAGGTTTATGATCCAAGATGTAATCGAACTAAGAAGGAGGAGATGGGTCATTAAAAGTGTCGTCGACTCTCAGCCTAAGATGATGGATCAAATCCAAAAAGAAGCTGAACAACAACAGCGTCACATTGAAGTATGGTTCTAATGCCGAGCAAATTACATTTAAATTCAAGCTACTTGTAATTGATCGTTATGCAAATTTTCAGCTAATGAATGCAAATCCTATGGGTGGATTCCGCCGAGACGAAGGTGGGCGAGGAAAGCGTAGCGAAGGACGCAGACAGAACAACTCTTTCATGGAGAACAGTAGTAACTGGAAGACTACACGGCCGAATTACATGGTCGATACTTCGAAATTCAAGGCCGTCACTCAAAACCAAAAGGTTCTATTAAGCATTTCTCAATAATCAGATTATAAACCAGTTTTAATTTTTTTTGAGCAATATAATTTTTTCTTTCAGATCAACAGTATAAAACTGGCTCCACAGACTGGCTTGGGTTGGAATCATGGTTCGGGCACAAAGAATACAGCGCAAGCTGGTAGTAATTCTATGATAAGTCTCTCAAAGAATATGTATAGTGTCCTAGAGAATGTACAGACAGATCCAACTTCAACAAGAAGTAAGTAAAAATAATACAGTGATCAGCATACCCCGGCCGGCGAGAGCAAAAATGCTTCTGCTCCTAGTGCTTAATTAAATATCGACTATTCTATCGACATATGGATGTCGATAGAATAGTCGACATTTAATTAAGCACTATTATTTTTAAGCTTATATACTATTTCAATCAACTGATTACAATTATAATCAATTTATCATACTCACGGGAATGTTTGATATCTGGCAGAGAAGTGGAACTACGTAATACAGAACAAATTCATAATCACTATGAATTATTTCGTTTTGCTCCGATTACTACAGTAGATTTAGAACGGTCCTTTAGTTGGATGAAATGGATTTTATCGCTAAGGCGAAGGAGTTTAAAATCAGAAAATTTAGAAAAAATGCTGATTGTATATTACGAAAATTACATAAAATACTGAATAAATACAATCACTTGGTTTTAATTTTGTTTACAACAATAATTAATACTTCTGCATATCATAACGGTGGTCCAGTACATCATGTTGTTTTTATCGACATCGACCAAAGTGTGTGTCCTCGCACTATTAAGCTGTCAACGCATTTTTGCTCTCGCCGGCCGGGGTATCACTGATCAGACTTTTTTACCGTTACTCAAAAGTAACGTTTGAATTATATATTAGTATAGAGGAAAACTCACTTATATTTACGATTAGTAAAGTTATCATCATTATTGACGAAATATTAATTGATGTTTATCTTAGTTGAAAACTCGTAATAGACCTATTATTATTTAATTTTATATAGACATTTGACATTGATATGTCTAAATGATTGTTTACTAAACAGACTGTAACACTCTTTTGTAATAATCAAATGTAAACTAGCGGAAGCCCGCGACTTCGTACGCGTAGAATTAGTTTCCCGACACTCCCTCTATTTCTTCCCATTGGGGGTTGATTTTCGGAAAATCCTTTCTTAGTGCTCACTTCCATCACGAAAAGAACCCCTGTACCAAGTTTTAAGTTTCTAGGTACTATGTTTCGGCTGTGCGTTGATATTATGTCAGTGAGTTAAGTTTGCTTTTTATATAAATAGATATCAATTTGAAAGTTAAAGTCAAAATTAAATATAGTCGGTCAAGTGCGAATCGGACTCGCCCGGCGAGGGTTCCTTATTTTTATTTTATTTTTTTACTAGCCTATTTGGGTGTCCCACTGATGGGCAAAGGCCTCCCCTCTTTTCCGCCATTCTTATTCAAGACTTGCGTCTAATTAGGGGTAATTTTAAATTTAAAAAAGCTTTACATTCCCTGCACAAAACAATTAGTACAATTCAAGATCCAGCTGAATTGGCCGCAGAAGTAATAAATTGGTAGGTTTTAGAGCAAAACAGAGGACCCCTGCAGAAGTAAATTAATAAAATAATACGAGGGTAGCCCATATAATTAGGTAAGTTTGCTTTTTTCCCATATTTGTAGGTTGCCTAATAATTCAACCGTATCATATCTGGAGGAGCCCAAATATCCTTTAGGCACAGTACTTCACAAACCCAAATTTTCATAGAACCAGTTCTTCACGATCCCAGTTCTTCACTGTCCCAATTCTTCACAACGCCAACTTTTCAAAAACCCATTTATTCACAATCCTAGTTCTTTACATTCCTATTTTTTAACTATCCCAATTCTTTACAATGCCAACTTTTCAAAAACCCATTTATTCACAATCCTAGTTCTTTATATTCCAAATTCTCAACTGTCCCAATTCATCACAGTCCCAACTTTTCACCGACCCCATTCTTTACATTCCCAGTTTATCACGCAGGCAGGCACTTAATTTGAGCTCTTTACAAACCCAATTACTCACAATCTCACCATTTCCTGATCATAAATGTATTATTTTTTATCCAACCAACGGCCCTAAAAGGGGTATATTGTTTTTGAATTATGTTTATAGATGCAGGTATGCATGCACGAATGTATGTAAGTCTATCTCTACATGTCATGCTATATTGATAAAAGTTTGGTTTTTACTTGTTATTTATAGTACTTTATTAACACACTAGAGGACGCCCGCGACTTCGTACGCGTAGAATTAATTTCCCGCTACTCCTCCTATTTCTTCCCGTTGGGGGTCGATTTTCGGAAAATCCTTTCTTAGCGGATGCCTACGTCATAACATCTACCTGCATGCCAAATTTCAGCCCGATCCGTCCAGTGGTTTGGGCTGTGCGTTGATAGATCACTATGTCAGTCAGTCAGTTGCCCTCCATGGCCCATAGACCTTTCTACCCTGTGTAACATATTGCTATACTAATGAACTTGAACTGAATAAGTATGAAGAATATTTCCAAAAATTAGAATTGTGAAGATGTAAGTAGTATGTGAATGTCTGGGAATGTGAAAATTTGGAAATGTGATAATATAGAAATGTGAATGCCTGGGAATGTGATAAGTAGGGTTAGGATTCTAGTGGCATTTTTGGACAAGAAATGCAGTGGAGTCGTCATTATTTACTTTTTATAATTGAATGAATGACTGAATGGTACAAATCTTAACTTATGTAAAATTATACGTAAACGATTTCCATTAAATTATTTTACGACTCGAATTAAATTTTCCACTTACTCAAGCTACCAATCGCCTGATCATTTCATCAAATATTATACCTTTTTGGTTGACTAAAAATTATCTTCAAATAAAGTCAATCACTATGACATTTTTATATTGTCAATCTTGACAATTCACACAAATCGTAGTCTCATTAATTTTCGGAAGCAACACATAATTTACGAAACGTTGTCGACGTGACCTTAAATAATAAATAAAATGAATTTTCGTCAAGTTAGAAGAATTTTGGGATGGATAGAACCATATGAAGAACTTGTATACAGGGTGACACCTAAGACGTAATACAAAATTTTATTTTCTGGATCTACTCATGAGCACGATCATCTTTTACTATGGGACTAATATCGAAATCGGTAGAAAAAAATTGAATCACCCATACTAAAAGCAATCAGCTGGTTTCACAATTTGTATAGACGTCGATTTTGTGTTTACGTTTTCGAAGTTGGTCCCATATTAATAGTTGATCGTAATCATGGGTAGATTCGGAAAACAAAAGTTTGTATTACGTCTTACGTGTCACCTAGTATAGCGAAGAAAGCAAAACTATATATTGTTCAGCTTGTGCAGTAAGTCTGACGCAGATGAAAAAATATAACGTGCTGAAACACATCAATAGTGCTCAACACCGAATGAAATGTGGCGACCAACATGACTTTGTTTATGACTTGTGCATATTTCTCATTGCGTGTAATATTCCTTGGAACAGGGTAAATCATCCGGAATTTCGAAAGTTTTTTGAAAAATACCTTTGTTGTAAATGTACAAATTATAAAAAGCTGCCGGAGCAAAGTGTTTTGAAAAAAAACTATCTGTCAAAAATGTACGTGGCAATAATTGATAAAATAAGACTTGCAGTTTCCGACAGTAATCTATGGCTCACTGTAGACGAAACAGTTGACACTGTTGGCAATTGTGTCGTAAACGTTATCGTTAAGTCTTTGGAAGATAATTTGCAAAGACCGTATTTGTTAGCCTGTAAAGTTGTGACTCTAGTAAATGCTAATACAATTGCTTCTGTGGTTGACGACAGCTTAAGGTTTTTATGGGAAGAGAACTACACAGAAAATATAAATTAATTTTTGATATTCTGCACAGACAGTGCTGCGTACATGCTTGCCGCTGGTAAGATCTTAAAGAAGACATACACCAATGTTAAACACGTTACTTGTTTAGCTCATGGTCTACATAGAGTCGCGGAGCAAATTCGATCTGAACATAGTTTGGTAAATACTTTAATATCAAATGTAAAAAAAATATTTTTGAAATCGCCCCACCGCGTTCGACTTTTTAAAGAATATGCTCCAAATATACCATTGCCACCAGAACCGGTAATCACTAGATGGGGCACCTGGTTACAGGCTAGTTTCTATTACGCTACCTACTTTGAAGATATAAAAAACGTTGTGATGCAGTTAAATAGTAGAGATGCAATTGCTATCAGAAAAGTTCAAGCTTTATTTGGAAATGAACATTTGAAAAATAAGTTAAAATTTATACAAGATTGCTACGAAATTATACCAGATTCAATAAAACAATTAGAATGTACAAATATTTCAATAGGTAGATGAAAGTCTCCTAATAATTGACATTGTAACAAATACACTGAACTCGCACGGAACTGAGACTGTGCGAAATAAGCTGGAATATGTACTGAATAGAAGTCCAGACTTTTACGAAGTGAGAGATATGGTAGATTTTGGAAATCATACTCAGATTCTAAAGCATGCTACATTAACATCGGTGGATGTTGAGCGATCATTCTCGACACATAAATGGATTTTTAACAAGTTAAGAAATCGCTTTACTCCAGAAAATATGGAACAGATTGCCACAGTATATGCATTTCATAATCTTAACAATAATTTAACATCAGATGAGGATAACATGCAAGATTTTGAAACTTTAATTCCAATTGCTAATTATTCAACATCATAGATAGATAGTTGTGTTCAAAAACCTATTGGTTTACTCTAATACCTCACTTCCAGTATAGGATAATCAATTTGTTTGTTTATAAAAAGTAATGTTACTTACTATTTTTGTGTCATTCATTATCATTCATTCATTCATTCAATCATAAAAGTATCTATAATAACGACTCCACTGCACACTGTTCAAAATGGCCACCAAAAATCCCAACTCTAGTGATAAGTTAGAAATGTGAATGCCTGGGGATTTGATAAGTTAGAAATGTGAATGCCTGGGGATTTGATAAGTTAGAAATGTGAATGCCTGGGGATGTGATAAGTTACAAATGTGAATGCCTGGGAATGTGATAAGTTAGAAATATGAATGCCTGGGGAGGGGATGTGATAGTTTAGAAATGTGAATATCCTGGCAATGTGATAATTTAGAAATGTGAATTGCCTGGGACTAAACCCCAAATATGTATGTTTAGAATATGATTTTTATTTTTATTCAAAACAAATGACTGAAATATAACGATGTGATATATTTTTAAAACAACAATAATGACGTCATAACATAACTCCTCTAATGTTTTATTTGCTACCAGTCAAATTGGTTGGAGACTCAATAGGAACTCCTAAATTACACATGATAAACCCGTCGTGTAAGGGGTTGTTAGAATTATCTTGACGAGTAGAGGACGACTGTGCAAAAAAAGTACAGTCGGCAACAAAAGCTTGTCCTAAACATATTTTTTTGACAGAAACTTATTACTGTTTCAGGTAATAAGGACATGAGCCCTAGTTACCATTCTAAGGGTGCTTCTATTGAAAGATCTACATTCAACTCCAGAGGTGACTTTAGTAAGTTTTGGTATTTAATTTATCTTATTTTAATTTTATTGGAACATATACATGTTAATTAATTAGTACAGGATAAAAAAAAATGTGCTGGTCATGACCCATAATACTTTCCACTAATAATTAAAAAATACCTATTTATGTACAGTCGACGCCATAAATATATTTACACTTTAGTACCTTGTCTATTTAGCGTCATGTTTAAACTGCCATTTGAAATTGTCATAGCGGGTAAAGTGACGAGGTACTAAAGTGTAAACATATTTAAGGCGTCGACTGTACCTTACCTATCGTTAAAACTGACAAATATAATCCCTTAAGAAAAACAGCAGATTTTGGATTTTGAGAGGGGGGCAGGGTAAGTGAATTTAAGGTTCTTGGTTCATTTTTAAATAATTCCTCAACAGTTGACTTTACAACAACAAGTTCAAAGTCAAGTTTGTAACAGGAGTATTAATAAGTAAAAAAATTACATATAATTCAGGGTAGAAACGGGACCCTATTACTAAGAGTCCACTGTCCGCCACTCCACTGTATCTCATGAACCGTAATCGGTAGAAAGTTAAAATATTCACGGACGATATATTTCTGTTGCCGCTATAACAACAAATACTAAAAACAGAATAAAATAAATATTTAAGGGGGCCTCCCATACAAAAATTGTGACCCTTTTGCCGTTTTTTGCTAGATACGCTAGAACTTTTCAAATAATATTTTTAAAAATAAATAATTAGATTAAAGTAAAATCAATATTTCAGGGGCCTCCCATACAACAAACGTATTTTTTTTAAATATATATTGGTACGGAACCCTTGGTTTGCGAGTCGAGTCCGACTCGCACTTTGCCGTTTTTTTTGTATGTCTTCTCGATAAAAAGTTACGAGCGGCGGAAGAAAATATTTTTACTTAATATTAATGAATTAGGTGGGTTTTCAAAGTAAAACGTGGTTATGGGGTACTAATGGTAAATTATTTATGTTTTAGTTATATGATTGCATATTTTAAAAGATCATGACTATGTAAAACTGCACTGTACTTACACCCTTAACAATGCGCCATGTTCTAGTGTATTATTCTAAAGGTTGAACACGTTAAAAACTGGGCTCACTAAAATTAATATCATTGAAAAGATTTAACAAATAATCAAAAGACGTTTACTTTAAATGTAAGTAAATTTAATGTATGACGACAATTAGGGTAAATCGTCAGTAACTGGCCACTTTAGAAAGTGTCATTTAGTTACTAGCCACCAAATTTCTTAGTGACGCTGTTAGTAAAAATACTTGGACAGTACTCCGGGTAATAACTCAAGATCTAGGTATTCTAGTTTAATCGCAAAAATGTGAGCAAATATCTTTCTTAACTCATTTTATTGCAAAGTGGCCAGTTACCGGGGGGTGGCCAGTTACTGACGATTTACCCTACGTTTAGTTAAGATTTTTTGTCGAGCATGCCATCGAGCGTACTTTCATCGAACACGACTCATAAGGGACTGGACTGCACCTTCATATGGGGATACCTCTTGGTCGCCAAAGTCCACATTTTTCACAACTTGCCTAGGGATTTTACGTCTCCGCCTCTTTTTTTAAAAACCTTTCATTATACTCCGATACTCCTCGACGGGACGGAGTTCTGGTCAGTTTGGTGGATTGCAGACTTTCGGCACCAGGGCCACCCTGTTTGATTCGTACCACTCCATCACGGGTTTAGCGTAATAGCAACTGGCCAGGACAACGGTGGAGAGCCGTGTTTCTTAATAAATGGCAGTAACCGCTTTTGTAAGCACTCTTTTTGATAGACACTAACTTTATTGTTCCGGTAATTAGTTATAAACGAGCTACTTCTTTTCCCGCAACTACAAATTGCCTGCCAAAGAAGGTACTGTTTTGGAAACTTGGATCGTTTTTGTTTTACAATTACAATTTACAATTACAGTGCACCGGTTTGAACATACAACTTTCACTTCCTCTACATTCGTCAACCACTTCATAAATCGGTTTTAATGTAAGTTTCGTCGTCCATCACAACGCAGTCAAGTTTCGTTAAAAGAATCATACAGTTTTTATAGTGTTTTTTTGCTGATAATTTCTGTTTCGAATTCCGATCTGGTGTCGCCTGGGCTTTAAAACTTCTCAAAACTGCTCTACGTTTTACTTTCTGTACATAGGATTGGGAGATATTCACTTTTTAGCCTCATCACGAGATGATAAAACTAGAGTTAGGACTATTGGGGGCATATCGTGGTTCTAGAATCCATGGAGTCGCTATTTCCTTATTTTTATAATCAGAGGGCGGAATTGCTCATGGCAAAAATTAAACGTCAAAGTTGGAACATTGAATTTTATCGACTTTTTCAGCTATCGATAAGTTCAGTCACCTTTTACATTTTTGACTTTAACATTAACCTCTTTGATTAGCTAGTTGACGATTTGACCCCTTTAATTAGATTAAAAGTAAATTGCGTAGCAGTTAACTGACATTTCTGCCACTGGTCTTTTTGCAACAAAATTACGTTTGTAAAAAACAATTAACAAATGGATAAAGAGATATCCTTGTCTTACTTACAACGAGAACAACAACAATATACTGCTATAAATGTAAGGTTCACTCAAAGCAACTAAAAAAATATTGCGTTGAAACCCACATAACGAGTAAAATCAATTCTCCTGAGGTTAAAGAGGTAAATAACGATAGGGTAAATCGTCAGTAACTGGCCACTTTGCAATAAAATGAGTTAAGAAAGATATTTGCTCACATTTTTGCGATTAAACTAGAATACCTAGATCTTGAGTTATTACCCGGAGTACTGTCCAAGTATCTTTACTAACAGCGTCAGTAAGAAATTTGGTGGCTAGTAACTAAATGACACTTTCTAAAGTGGCCAGTTACTGACGATTTACCCTAGTAGTTTTCATTTAGATTTGATAATATTTCTGGTTTGTTGCAACATTCCATGGACAAAATATTATAATTCACATTTCCGGATTTTCCGGAAAAATATATTTGTTGTTCTTGTTCATTACGTAATGTTTATATGAAGTCTAGTATTGTTTTTTTTATGAATTTGAGGTTTAGTTTTATTAATAAATAAATAAAGATACGCTAGGTACCTAAATATAATGTCAATTTATTCGATTGTCGATACAATTCAACGTTCCAACTCTATTGACGTTTGATTTTTGCCATGAGCAATTCCGCCCTCTGATTATAATACATGACGTTTACATTTTGACCTGCAGTATTTTAATATTTACAATTAATTCATTCATTAAACCGCTAAGCCAATTTAAATGAATTTCAATTTAGAGGATATCTCTTCTGTGAAAGCGTTTACAAACAAGCAAATATTAGTAGCTATGGAATAACCGAACTAAAAGTATTTAGTTCATTTTGATATATGACCATACTGAAGGTAAAAATCGATGTGTCATTTATTATAATAATAAGGAAATAGCGACTCCATAGATTCTAGAACCACGAGATGCCACCAAAAGTTATAACCCTAATAATAACTTACAATTTGAGGCAAATAATAATATATTTAAGATGCGTTCCTCCTTTTTTTATCTTTTACACTCTACAGGCCGCCACCACTTCCTGGCTTTCTTTCTATAGTTAAGCGTTCCCGAAACCTCTTGAATACGGAACAAACAGTGGATTGTGCACATTTTAACCTTTTTGCCACATCCCTGTAGCTGAGCATTGGGTTTTGTGAGTTTTGAAGCAAAATAAGTTCGCGTTGTTGGAATTGCGGGTTCGATCTTGATAGACATAAATCTTTCATAAAATAACTGTCATTGTTATATAGTTCACTTTTTAATGAATCACATGGCACCTAAAAAGTTCTATATCTTAAAATTTTACGGTAGCATTATAGTACATTGTGCATCAAGGGCGGTAAGAAGAGGATTGCTAACGAGAGACTAATAGAAGCCCGACGCCGAAGGCGGAGGGCTTTTAATGACTCGAGTTTGCAATCTCCTTACTGCCCATGATACACACAATGATTTTCATCACATTAGCGAGGAAATAAAAAACAAATAGAAAAAAAAACCTTTCTTTAGATTTCGCTGGCAGCAAATCATTGTTGAGTAGTTGAGCCGCATTTAACAAATCAGGTGGTGTTGATGTCACTACAGATTCTTCCGATGAGGAAGTCATATTTAGTTTGTTTTTTTCGTACCTTTAAACAAAATACGCTTCGGAAACAACAATCAAACAAAATTAAACGAACTCGATTCGCTAAGCTAAAAGAGTTTGACAACTTTTTTTTAGTCTTCCACAGATAATGCTTAGAATTGCTTTTTTTTAAACTTGTCAAATACAGGCCATTCTGCCAGATTGTACAAATTTTCAAAATGAAATTTAATAAAATAATTGCGAATGTCTCTGAAATAATGGTAAAATAGAAATATAATGCAGACAAATGTGCCGTATAAGTTTAATTAAACAGTAAAATTGGTTTGTAGCCAAGTTTTGAATATAGGAAATAAACCTTGGCTGATTTTACACCTCCTTGGTCTGAAATGATGTACAAGTGTATTCTATATTTTAAAACTAAACTCATAACTCCCTAGGGAGTTATGAAAATCTATAACTCCCGCGGGAGCTAAGTCGGCTATAACTGCCCTAAACGCCTGCGTGTTATAAAACCCTTTCCGAGCAAGTGTGATGAAAAGTACTTTACGTAACACCTGGCCATAATGTGAGTTTTATCGCACGCTGCGCGCACGGTAAAACTCGCATTGTGGCCAGGTGAAGACGTAAAATTGTGTACTCATCACGGGCAGTAAAAAAGAAAGCCCTCTATCGCATATTTACAACCCTCGCCTACGGCTCGGGTCTCAAATACCTGCGATTTCGGGCTTTCTTTCTTTTACAGCCCTTGTTAAGTAATGTACTATTACATGCCCAAATTTTGGCGTGTTCAACCTTTACAACCACATGGTGGCAAAAAATTGTGTTTTATACCTAGTTCACACCTATTTAGTTGGGTAACTTATATTATAATGTTAAATAGTAGAATGTTTCGTGATGCTTATTTTTAGGTGGTCCAGGCAGCGGCAGTAAGTCTGGCTCCATGGGCGTGGCGCGATCCAATTCTAGCAGCCGCAGCGCGAGCGTTGCGTCGTCGGCCGCACCGCCCGCGCCCGTTACGCCGCCTGCCGACGCTGCGCCCGCTCCCCCCACCGTCGTTCCGCAGGAGCCGCTCTCCGAACCCAAGAAGAAGTCCGTCAAATCGATGATCGACCTCTGCCTGATCAATTCCGATAATGTAGAGTTGGCCGCCGACGTCAAGCAACTCATAGAGCCGCAATATCATGCGGCTCTCGTCACTGAAATTATTACTGTTGCAGTAGAAAAGTATGTTATTAATACAATTGTACAGCCTTGGCCAAAGATGTTAAACACCCATGCATTTTTTTTTCGTATACAGTGTGTCCCTGGATAAAGTGCACAAACGAATAGGGATGAAACTAGACACAATTTTATCGACAAAAAAAATATTAAAAAAAAATTACCACCTTTATTTATTTTTTTATGATTTTTTAAAAAAAGTCATAGTACGCAGAGGACCTCATCGGAACAAATCAAGATATTTTGGCTCCTGTGGGCTCTATTGATTTGAAACAAACGGAATTATAATCACAAAAGTTTATTTGTGTCAATGAAAATAGAAAAAAATGAGAAAAAATTACATAAACCCTAAAAATAATGACTTTTCCTATGAATTTTGTGTTTTTTTTTCTCGAATTTTTAGTATTTACTCGATTTACTCAAAATTATGCCCATCTTACCTCATGTTATTTTTACCAGTAATGGTTGTGTATCTCATTGCCTTTTATTTAAAAAAATAACCAAGTGTCTCGCACAATTACAAGATCCTTAATGAGCGGCCAAACAAAGACATTGCGTTTACACTTAATTAGGTAGCCGCTCAGGTTGAAACCCTTAATGGAGGATTAGGATTACATTTTGGGTATGGGATTATAAAATCAAACGAATTATGGAATTTCATAATTACTTATTTAATGTAATAACTGTTCAAAATGCCCACCCCGCTCTTGCAAACACAATCCTGCACGTACTGCTATTTGTTGAGTTGCTCGACGTATCATTTCCGGGTTATTTTTTATGTAATTTACACAATGGACAATCTGCCACGCAATTCCTCTTCTGTGTTGATAGGGACGCTGTATACCCTCTGTTTCATTGTGCTTCAAAGGAAATAATCCAGTGGTGTCATGTCTGGTGAGCGTGCTGGCCACGCCACTGGCCCTTGTCGGCCAATCCAACGATTAGCATAAGAGGCGTTGAGAAATCCCCTTACGTCAAGTGCGTAATGGGCCGGGCATCCATCCATTTGTAAATACATTGTTCTTCTAGTCTCCAAGGGCACATCCTTCAATTCAAGGGGCAGATCTTCTCTCAAAAGTCCTAAAAATCTGGGACTGTTCAAAGTTCTGGGGAGAAAAATAGGGCCAATGAACATGTCACCAATTAGTCCAGCCCACAGATTTATCGAAAACTGCACTTGAAATTTTGACGACCTTTTGAGGTGAGGATTTTCTCCCTTGGGGCTCCATTCATGTAGATTCCTGCAGTTTGTGATCCCATGTCGTGTAAACTGACTCATCCATCCACAGAATTTTTTGGGTGAATTCAGGATCGGTTCTGATCTGCCGTTGAATCCAAGAAGACAGCACACATCTTGGTACCCTGTCTACGTCGTCGTGTAGATGTTGAACTCGTTGGTAGTGGTATGGGTGAAGACCTTCTTTTTTAAAAATCCGCCAAACCGATGATTTTGAAACTCCATGCTGCAAGGCCAACCGCCGAATACTGGTCGTCGGATCAGCAAATAAACTTCTTAGTATGGCTTCCTCAACAGCTCCATCAATCACTACTCCTGCTTGTTCTCGGCGATCTCGATCCAATCGAAGTCCATTCGACAATCGTCTGTGAAGTTCTTGAAAATTACGAGCAGACGGTACAGGTCTCCTGTTCGGGAATGCTGCCATGTATAATAAACGAGCAGCTCTGGCATTACCTCTCGCCATTCCATAATAAAAGTGGATGTCGGCGAGATCTCTGTGCGTGAACTCACTTAAACGGGGCATTTTATGAAATCCTGATAGTAGAAGTAGTTGTAACTGAGAATAAGTAACGACGAATGATTCGAAGTAACTGATGAACTAAACCTTATCTTATCACTATTTATGCTAATCCTAACATGTATTCCCCGCCCCACCCCAAATAAAATTCAATAAAGAGTAAGGACAATAATCTACCTGGGCGACAACCTAATTAAGCGTAATCATTATGTCATTGTTTGGCCACTCATTAATAATCTTATAATTGTGCAAGAAACCCAAAATGTAATCCTAATCCTCCATTAAGGGTTTCAACCTGAGCGGCTACCTAATTAAGTGTAAACGCAATGTCTGTTTGGCCGCTCATTAAGGATCTTGTAATTGTGCGAGACACTTGGTTATTTTTTTAAATAAAAGGCAATGAGATACACAACCATTACTGGTAAAAATAACATGAGGTAAGATGGGCATAATTTTGAGTAAATCGAGTAAATACTAAAAATTCGAGAAAAAAAACACAAAATTCATAGGAAAAGTCATTATTTTTAGGGTTTATGTCATTTTTTCTCATTTTTTTTTTATTTTCATTGACACAAATAAACTTTTGTGATTATAATTCCGTTTGTTTCAAATCAATAGAGCCCACAGGAGCCAAAATATCTTGATTTGTTCCGATGAGGTCCTCTGCGTACTATGACTTTTTTTTAAAAATCATAAAAAAATAAATAAAGGTGGTAATTTTTTTTTATTATTTTTTTTGTCGATAAAATTGTGTCTAGTTTCATCCCTATTCGTTTGTGCACTTTATCCAGGGACACACTGTATAAGTCAAACTTTAAACGCTTCATTGAATTTTTTTATTATAGAAAATTGTATATCTATCGGAAAGATTAGTCATATTTATTGACAACAAGGGAAATTCCGTAAAAAAAAAAAACAATTATTTTAGTGTAAAACCCGACTTTCTAACTGTGGTTTTCACACGCAAATACCTACTTCGAAACGGGTTAGTATCAAATAGTCGAAACGCAAGTGGTCTAGGGCATCAACTTGCCTAAAAATCATCTGGCTAAACTGCAGGTAGTCGAATACGTAATCGGCCAATGAAGCAACTCTTATTGCATTGAGGTATAGTTACGGTAAGAAAAGGTTCATCACTTGTGGACTCTGTTAACAGAGTCAACAAGTGATGAACCTTTCTTACCATCACTATACAATTTCATTAAAATATATTAAGTTCTAATTGCTATATAGACCTATTACTTTCGAACCCCTAGTAGCGAATTTGTCTAGATGATCTCAAGACTTTATCCAAATAGACCGGTTACAAGTCTAATTAGTCTAATAAGTTATAAGTTAAGCAATTAATTTGTCCAGTTGATTTTAGAAGTGTTGCTTCATGGACAGATTACGTATTCGACTACCTGCGAATTTATTTAACCTGATGATTTTTAGGATTTGATGCCGTGACCTCTGGGGTTTTTGACTATTTGATACTAACCCTAAGAAACGATATCTACTAATGATTTGCACATGTTCCAACACTTGTTATATTTTACTTCTTTGTATATTTTTTTAATTGAAAAATAATACTTTATTTATAAGTTACAAAGAAAAACGTGTTGTGCTTCAACACCTTTGGCCAGGGCTGTATCTTTTCGTTTTAGTTGGTGAATTTCATAAGCAGCATTAAACCTTTTTTTCGGTTTTAGGTCCCCTAAAGAGGTTGCGATAATAACAAAATCAGTGCTCCATTTAGTTTCAACGCATGTTATCTCGGGCGATAACTTGCTAGCGGGCATTAAGGAATTTTGTGAATTTGCCCCTGATGTTTATATTGATATTCCTATGTTATATGAATATTTAGGATGGTTCATAGCGCCTCAAATAGAAAAGAAAGTAAGTAGTTAAGTTTTGTAATCGCAATGATAGAAAACACCTTTACACATTTAACGTTTCTATTTTTATTTTTTATTGTTTCCAGTATGTCACATTTGTGCAAGTGTTAAGAATATGTGATGTCTTAATTTCGGTGAACCACGGTTCCTTGCTATTAAAAGCAATAATAAAGAATATGAAAGAAAGCATGGGACCTACCTTCGTAAAGAGCAAATGGCAAGAGTCAGGGCTTAAATTGAGTGAATGGATGAAGGAAGACCAGGTAAATATTTACAATCACTTATCACTACAACTACGAAAGGTTTAGCTTAAGTCTATTTTTTGTTCCGTAGACTAAAATGACATTTCATGTGTTGCCTGTTTTGTACAACTCGTGTATAGTGATATGATAAAACCGGTACTTAGCGACAAAAATATAGCTAGGTACTTATGTTTATCAATGCAAAAGTGTATGTAACGCAAGGAGTGAATAATCCGTAAAGTTCCAAAATGATGCAATACTTTAGGTAAAAATGTTTCTTATATTTAAAGGTTAATATTATTCGATTTGAAACTCGATACTTATCAATGTTATCTTAAAATGCTACAAATACACCAAACCACTCGGTTTATTAATTTTATTAAACTCAACAAGTAATTATAATTGTTTAATATTAGGTTAGTTGAATACAATGTAGATTTTATTTGTTATTAATTTTGATAAACTTGTAACTAAAAATAATTTTTGTAACGTACATAGTTATTTTTATTGTATCGGTTATTTTATTAATAATACACCACGAAGCGAAAGAAAGAACAGCATTGTTTCTTAAAAGCTGGCCACATTATTTTAAAGTTAGACAATTGTAGCTGTCATTTTAGTCTACGGAAATTAAATGCTAAGTAAAAGGCATTATAGTTTGTATTTGATTTATAGCTGAAACCTGTTACTTGTGCGCCTCAATATCTCGTCCTGATTGCTTAAGCTATTTGTTTAACCCACTTAAATATTGGGAAACTGTTTCCCGCTTAATTTGTATTTTCCACTATAAATAAAAAACATTGTCCCGTTTGATGCGTTAATACTTTGTGTCAACATAAGGTGAAAAACCCTTTACAGTTAAAAGTGATTAGACTGATTAGCAGACATAGGAATTCAGTGGGCAACATTTTATGACAGGTCAGGTTCCTATATCGATAAACTCACTTGTCGATGCTTGTTCTATATACTTACTAGTAGTAGGGGAGCCCACGATGCTAAATCGGGAGTTACTCGAGCGTCATAGAGACTTATTGAGTGGGGAAGCGTAGATGGTAAAAATAATAAAATGTCATATAATATATACCTTTTCATCGGTGGGGGGAGCGGCTATAGATTTTCAAAAATGTAAAAAAAACTGTTGCATGGACATACTCGAGCGCGTCAGATATTGATACCATCCATGCCCTACGTATTTTTAAAAATATAAGTATGTTAATCTGATTGTTTCCATGATGGAGGCGGTTGTACGTAAGGGTAAAAATAAAAATAAATGTCATCCATCGCGTCAGATTTTCGAAGGGGATGTTAAGCGAACCTAAAAAAAAGCTCTTATGTAATAATCTGACGATTTGGAGGTGACGCAAACTCGCGGTCATTATTGGAATGTGCAAAAAAAAACGTCATTTAGAAATACTCATGCGCGTCACATATTATTATGGTTCATCTTTATGGTCCTAGACGTGCTTTCTCATAATCTGACGATTATCTGGAGGGATTCGCCTAATCTGACTTTTTTTTTTAAATCATTTATCTTAATTGAAATTCTCAGGAAACAGCATGCAAATATAAAAGTGTATGTTTTTAGGGTTTGGGTTTAAACTACGAATCCTTATAGTTTCGCCATGTCCGTCCATCCACAGCCTAGCTCAGAGACCCTTAGTGCTAGAAAGCTGTAATTTGGCATGAATATACATATTATTAGTCACGCCAACAAAGAGGTAAAATAAAATTGCGGATGACTCGTGGTCACACCAGTTTGTCACCCCAGTGCTATTCGCTTTAGTCGGTTATTCGTCAGAAATAATTTTTATTCCGCAAAAGTAGGTAGGTTAGGTTTGTTAGGTATCTTAAGATGCCCGAAGGGCAAATCGCTCAGAAATAGGAGCCCTGCCTGGCAGGGCTCCGTCGAAAGGCACTGGGGTGACCACGAGTCTGCACCCAATAAAATGTTGAAATTTTTTTTTTACGGTAGGTACTACTTCCTTTATACGTAACATAGGGATGTATTTTTTTTTCGTCTACTCCATAGTGTGTTGTTGGATAGGCCTTTTAAAAATATTGCTTGTTTACTAGAACAGCTTTTTGATAAATCAATTTCAAGTGCCTAAATGACTTTTCAATTTCTGTGGACGTAATTGGGGCAAATCTTTTTTTTTAAATATGCTGTGTGATTTTCATACTCGTCTTCAGAACAATACTTCCTAAAAAATACATACAATGCTTGGGGTGATCACCAGTACACGGAAAAAGTATCGATAATTGATTTTACCTGTCATAAAATTTTGCCCCTGGATTCCTATATCTGCTGATTAGGCATGAAACTAACTTGAAACATAACTTGAAACAAAATTTCAAAAATCTTTCATATCCATTCTTCTGGGAAATTATTGGTCGCCGTCTGTCTGTCTCTGCTAATTGTGAATTATGTGAATAAATCTTTTTCCAGGTCGCTAAATGGTTAGAAGATAATAAATTTGAATTCTTAGAAGGAGCTAACGTTTCTGAAGAAACGAAAAAAATATTAACTCCTGCAGACACGCAAAGTAAACTGCTGCAACTTATGAATTCAGACGAAAACAGTGATTGTATACGAGGATGGGTTCAGGTAAACTATGTCTAGTGTTTATATGATGCTTATCTTGCCACTTAGGGTCGGCACATTTCTAACGAAGCAATTTTGCGAATAACTATCATAGTGTTTAACAGGAAATCATTGGACTTGCCCAAAAGGGTGAATTGCAAAAATATTGTACATAGTTAAGGGCTCAATTGACACAACATTAACTTTCTTCCATTGTTTTTCCTTTGTGTAACGAAAGTAATCCATATAATTATATGACTAATCTTCGTTACACAAAGGAAAACGTTAAGGATTGTTAAGGATTTTTTAATTGAGCCCTTAACTATGTACAATATTTTTGCAATTCACCCAAAATGCATTCAACCTCTTTTGGTTTACCGCATTATAGTTAAATTTAGTACAGTCAGCTGCAAAAATATGGTGGCATTCACGGTTCCAAAAATATTTCCACACGACTATTGCTATCCTACACACATTCGTGAATGAATGAATTATATTTATTTTCCAAAGTAAGTCACAGTATACATTGCATGTTATGTCAAAAGTACAAGAAATTACATTAGAATCGTCAAAAATATACACTTAATATAACCAAAGATAGAAATAAGAAGTCAGTATAAAAATAACAATACAGAACTAAGGAGTTATCACCGTTAAGGATCGTCTTAAAAATATCATGCAACCTAATTAGTAGAGATGGGCCGCGCCGACTAGGGATTTTGCCGACTAGCCAGTCGGCCGACTAGTCGGTTCTTGAATTGCCGATTAATCGGCCGACTAGTCGGCAATGCCGATCGTAGGTTTTTAGCTAAGTTCGGGTGCAATCGGAAACCTCGATGATGTTGAAAGAAGGTCTAATGCGGCTCAACTCATATTGTGCCATGGCAGTTATGAAACGAGATGATGATCCGTTTTTGTTTTGTCCAAGCAGCTCTGTCTACAGTGAACGACTGTTTTCAGAAGCCGGAAACATATACGAAGCAAAAAGAAACCGTTTGCTTCCCGATCGAGCAGAAATTTTAACTTTTCTGCACCATAATTTGCCTCTTGTTGCAAAGTATAATATAAAATAATAAAAAGCCGCTGATAAAAAGTTCCTAAATTATTGTCTTGTATTGTCCCTAAATCCTGATTTACCATTGGTAGCAAACTAAAAAAGAGTATAATAATTAATTACTACTAAATTGTAGTTTTTTTCACTCTGCTTATTTATTTAAGTACCCAGACTATGACTGATGTTTTTGTGATACTAATAGGTACATAATATTATAAACAATTGTTACTGCCTTCAGATAGTTCCTCAATGATTCTATTATTATTTTTAAATAATAATAATGTTAATATTATTTCTTGTTTTGATTAGAGTAAAATAAGACGTTTGTTAAATCACTACATAGTATAAAACAAAGTCGCTTTCCGCTGTCTGTCCCTATGTATGCTTAGATCTTTAAAACTACGCGACAGATTTTAATGCGGTTTTAATTAATAGATAGAGTGTTTCAAGAGGAAGGTTTTTATGTATAATAAATTCTGTTTCATGTACGGGTGTTACAGAAAACTCACATAAGCCGAAGCGAAGCGAGGGCGGGTCGCTAGTAATAAATAACGCAACATAGTACAAACTATAACTTATTCATCCTGTGCATTAAAAACTTAAATGTAAAATAAGTTTGTTATAAAATGGTTTAATTTCTTCCTACATTTTCCTAGGCAAATAAGTGCCGAATATTCGGCATTTTTTGCCGACTAGTCGCCGACTAATAGCCGACTACAAATGGTGCCGAATAGTCGGCGTTCCCGACTAGTCGGCCCATCTCTACTAATTAGCAATTAAAAAAAACATAATTAGTCAAAACATCAGAAATAATAATGACAACAATATAGGTATATTAAATCAAAACGTTGAAATTATTTTATGTACCAAATTATAAATTAAGGTCTATAAACTCTTTAACTGAGTGTAATGGATTTTCCTATAAAAGGTTCTTCAGCCGGCGTCAAAATACTTCGTCGGATGGTTCGTTTCTAAGTTCGGAGGGTTAAAAAAAAAGCGCAAGTATAAACACAATTTATGGGATACGTAACAAACTTTTCATCACACTTGCTCGTAAATAGTGTCCTAACATGCTAGAAAAATCGACCGTATATCCAAAATAATACCCGCGGGCCTTTTTTTACCATTACGTAACTAAAGTGCGTAATAGCTTTTTTTGTAAATATTATACGTGGACTCAAACTATCACAATACGCCAGGATCCCAATTCTTGTGCCATTCGATATGAAGTTTCGTTCGAGATTAAATGTCAGTTGCATACAATTTCCTAAAAATCTCGCATATAAACTATTGATCTCGACTGTCACTAGAATCGGACTCCGAACACGTTTGACATTATCTGTGGTAAGTCACAGACAATGACACGACTAGTCTGCCGCTAATAAGTTAAAAATATAATCTTTTGTCTGATTTTATTTCGTTTCCTCGCAATTGTGATGAAAAACATTGTATGTTACACGGGTGGTAAAGGAAATACAAAACTCGAGTCATTAAAGCCCTCAGCCTTCGGCTTCGGGCTTCTAACAGACTCTCGTTTGTAATTATTTCTTTACCACCCTTAATACACAATGTACTATTAATAACAATTACCCTTTAAGAAGTCAGCTTAACGGGAAAAGGTGGCCACTTTTTTTCGTTAAGTTAATAACTCGAAGGTGAATTGTTATTAAACTATATGATATACCCTATAAGTTGTGTTTATACTTGCGCTACAAACACATTTTGTTTGGTTCCAAGGAAATTCTTTAGTTAATTAGAAAACACAATAAAAGTAATGAGGGCGCCACTGTACATCCGGCGTACGCTCGGCGTAGTCTTAATACCATCCGATGACATCAAATTAAACTTGCTCTTGTCACTCCACAATTGGGTAAGTAAAGTTTTTGGAAGAGATGTAAATTATATTTTTTTTCGATAGTCGTCATCCTTAAGATCATAGAACTGCGGCTCTTTTACTTTTATTTCCTCTAATATTTTAGAAATCTTTTTTTTAGTTATGAAGTTGACATTTGTACACTTCAATGACCGACAAGCTTGTTGCCTTCGTATTTAATGAAATAGAAAAAAAAACTGTCACTTCTATATCTGTCAACGTCAAATCAAATCAAAGTAAACAAACGGTTTAATTCAAATAAGTAAATTCAAGTAAATCTTTGTAATACTCCATTTCCACAGTCCGTGTGGGATTGCCTGAATTCATTGCGTGGATTGTACAATTCAAAAGTGCTCTCGTGGCTATCAAAAAGCAGAGCAAGAGTCGTCGAAAAAGGAAGAAATCGGTGTCCAAGAAGAAGTGCCAAAGGGTTCGAAAATAAATCTTAGACCAAATATCGTGCAAAGCTCTTAAAGCAAAGCGGCAAAACGAAAGTCCAGAGTTCGTTCTGAGATCGTTAAAAATATTTCTAAAAACACTGATCACATGAAACACAAGCAAACAGAAAATAGCCGTTGTATTGAATTGTTTGTTTACTTTGATTTGATTTGACAATGACAGATATAGAAGTGTTTTTTTTCTTTTTCATTAAGTACGAAGGCAACAAGCTAGTCAGTCATTGAAGTGTACAAATGTCAACTTCATAAGTAAAAAAAATATTTCTAAAATATTAGAGGAAATAAAAATAAAAGAGCCGCAATTTCTTGATCTTTAGGATGACGACTATCGATAAAAAATATAATATACATATCTTCCAAAAACTTTACTTAGCCAATTGTTTTGACCAATCAACACTTGTCCTAGACTTGTACGAATTGAAAAACGCTAATCTGGACGCCTTATTCTTTATGTGGTTTTTTTTGATGGGCGGCGGCTATGTTATCCGTGCTCTATTACTCGCCGTTTAACAGTGGAAACATGGATAAAAAAATAATGTTATACTTTTCTTTTAGTTCATCTTTAATCGTAACTGCTCTTTTCCGTGGGTCTTTTGCGGAGGGACTTTTATGTCACGATCAGTCGTAGTAGTTTTTCGAGGACGACCGCATCTAGGTTTATTATTGACACTCTTTCGAGTTTTGAACAAGTTATTCCACACATTAATCATATTGGCATTTTGTGAGAAGTCTCCTGCAATATTTACTTCTAAAATGCTTATATTTTGCAGCCCTATTATCAGTAGAATTGAAATGGAATTAATGTCAAAAATAAAATTGAACCAGTTAAGTTGATGTTTTTTGTGGCCAGATTTATATTTTTATTAAATAAAACTATACTTTTTACGTGTTTCTAGGAGGTTTTAAGCCATTAATTGCCTTACCATAATTTAATTTAAAAGAACTAATATGCCGCATTAAATATCAAAGCTTTTGCTGTTGTCAAAATACTTTTGGTCGCTACTGTACGTCTTAGGTGTCACCCTGTATATTTAAACCTAAATGTGCTTCGTCATAGTTATCTTATCGCCACCCTTGAAAGGGTATCGTTAAGGAGTTCCGGTGGCCATCTGCGGTCTTCATCATCAGCAAATAGCAGCAAATAGTGCTTTCCAAGAGTAAATGTACGCTATAGGTGTACGTAGAATATTTAAGTTCCCTCGATTTCTCCAAAATTCCGCCCTCAGGTCCCTTGACGTGTTGACAATGGAAATAACTAGAAAGTATTCCCTTTCAAACAAAAATATTTTCACTTCTCATGCTCGTAAAGTCCTTCTTTATGCTGGGTATAGGCTGCATAAAATCGCATTTTATGCACTAGTGCATAAATGGTTGTCGTCATCTAGACTAAGACAATTAAGCCCTACAGCCAGACAGACGAGGTGACTACATTAAAATTAAACTTGTTATTTGAATAAATTTACTTAAAACTATTAAAAACAAGCATTATTAACAAGAACATTAAAAAATCAACGTAGGTATAAACTTGGAAGTATTGCGTTCGATCTAAGTCAAAAATCGCAAACAGAAAAAAAAAATTTTTGACGGAAATACAGTGGCGGGAAAGAGGTTTTGGACTATTCATTAGTTATTTTCTTTGCAAAACTTGTTGTGTTATGGAATTTAATTAAAATGTCGTCTAGTGAAGAGGAAAATAATGCTCACACCTAACCACAGACCACTTACCCTATAGACTCCGCATACAAAGGCGCCCCCGTAAGCCATGCTTATGCTCACAGAACACTAATTGGTTGCCATGGTTCTATTGGCGCGCACCACGACGCGCACACTTGATTATTCGTTGACTTTGAACTAGCCAATCACGGTGCACTTTCCGCCCCTCGCGCCCCGCCATTTTGGCTTAATGAGATACTAGACAAACTGTTCCGAAGCGGAGTCTATAGGGTAAGTGGTCTGTGCACCTAACACACTCATGGAAAAAAATGCAAAAGAACTTATTAAAGTTTTTTTACATTATCACATGGAAAAAAATGCAAAAGAACTTATTAAAGTTTTTTTACATTATCACTGTTTTATTTCCTCGTAATCGAAGTGAAAAGCAGAGTGTATAACTCGGTCTTAAAACCCATTTTATCCTCGACTTAATTATCCAACCTCGCCTGCCGGCTCGGTTGGATACCATAAGTCTCGGAAAAAATGGTTTGTTTTATGCCCTTGTTGTACAATCTACTATTTTTCAAACCGGTCCAGCGGTG
Organism: Acleris laterana; assembly: GCA_963966035.1. Classification (NCBI taxonomy): domain Eukaryota; kingdom Metazoa; phylum Arthropoda; class Insecta; order Lepidoptera; family Tortricidae; genus Acleris; species Acleris laterana. Next base: position 20,504,809 of record OZ014438.1, read on the forward strand.
TTTGAGTAACCGAAGAACCTACCCAAAAAAAAAACCGACGGATTGAGAATCTCTTTTTTTTTAAGTGGGTACAAAATAATACCTAATATAAAGACTGTTCACGATAAAATCGGGCCATACATGCTCTGGTGTATTTTTATAATAAATGTTTCATAATAACATACAAGTGTTTTAATGCCTAATTATGTACACTTACACACTACAGATGTAGTGCAAAATGATTTTCCTTCGTCCTTTATCGGAAAAGTTCGTATTTATCGTGCTCTCTCAATTAGCTTCAGTACCCATCTTACAGCCGTAGGGGTAAGTCGCATCAGCAGACGAATATATATATAGAGTGGCTAACACGCAATTCAAATATTCGCTATAGTTTTTATTATATTTACAGTTTACTTATAAAAAGGTTGTATTGGTTGTATTACCATGCCGAAACCTCGAAATCGGTTAAAAAATCCAGTCCAAGGAATTATATTTAATATATAGGTACCTGTATTTCTTATCAGAAAATAGCAAATTCAAAAATAGCAATTTCGGACGCAACAGGCATATCTAAACCTACAATAAGAAAATTTTTGAACCAGGAAGAAGAATATAGAAAAAATAAAGATGCCATCACAAACAATATTAAGCTGGGAAGACCACGCAAGAAATTCTATCTAGATCTTGATGATTTTGATTACGCAGTGATACGACGAATGGTTTATAACTTTCATCTGATTTATAAACAAGTTCCTACAATAAGAGCACTAAAGTCCAAATTAATAGAAACAATGAATTTCAATGGCTGTGATTTTACACTAAGAAAGATACTACGCCAAATGGGTTTTCTATTCAAGAAAATTACTAACAATAGAAAAATGCTGATGGAAAAAGGTGACGTTAGACTTAAAAGAGTAAAGTACCTGGACTTAATAAGGTAGTACAGATCTGAAGGCAGGGATATTGTGTATACGGACGAAACTTATGTTCATACATCCCATTTAACAGGGAAGTGCTGGATCGATTCTACGGATAAAGGAGTGAAACAGTTAATCTCAAAAGGTCAACGCCTTATTATAATACATGCAGGTAGTGCCAAAGGATTTGTACCGGGTGCTCTACTTATGTACAAGTCTACTGATAAGACCGGTGATTATCACGATGCCATGAATAATGTCAATTATGAAAAATGGTTACAGAATCAACTTATTCCTAACTTGTCTCCAAATTCTGTATTAGTAGTAGACAATGCTGCTTATCACAATAAATACGTGGAACGCCCGCCCAACTCTAATACCGCAAAGCCGCTTATGATAAACTGGTTACAAAAACACAATATTCCCCATGATTCATCATTTCCTAAAATACAACTATACGAAATTATTTGTCGACATAAAGAAGACTTTGTAGAATATTCCATTGTTCCAAAATTTTACATCAACATGGGCACGAAGTGTTAAGGTTACCGCCATACCATCCCGACTTCAGCCCTATAGAAAATATATGGTCACAGATAAAAGGTTACGTATCAAAAAGGAACATAGACATGAATATGGGTACAGTAAAAAAATTGATTGAAGAAAAAATAAATATGATTGGCCCGGATGAATGGAAGAAAGTTTGTGATCATGCCATGAAATGTGAAAATGAATATCGGTCACAGGAACACTCGATGGATGATCACATCGATAGGATTGTAATTAACGTAAATGAAAGCACTGACGAATCTGACTATGATATGATCGATGACGGTTACTCAGATTGTGAAATAGAACATGTTGAAAATATCGACCCAAATATGCAGTAGGTAAAATATTAATGTTAAGTACAGTCACTGGCATAAATAAGTTATCATTTATGAACCTAGTCACTTTAACGTCAGTTTGAAATGTCATACGAAATTGTCCAACGATTAACCCGTCAGACGTCCTACGCACAGCATGTGTGCGTAGGATTTTTGACATTACGTGACTTATTAATTTGACATAGAGTTTCATTTTGATGTACAACAAATTTGACATATCACTTGACGGGTTAAAAGCGACAAGGTATAGAAATCATCACTTATTTATGACGGTGACTGTACCTATAAGCATCATAGCGGGCCTAGTATGAAAGTCTTCATGTCGTTTGCATCCCTCTCACACGCGGGTTATTTACTTAGGTGCGAGAGGGACGCTAATGACTTTTTTTTTTCATACTAGCCCCGTTAGTAGATGCTGTTTTTAAGTAGGCAGGTATTGAGTTTTATTCTTGTAAATATTTCCCAATAAGCTTTATTTTGTTGTACTTTATGTTATAATGTGAAGATAATGTATTTGTTTACTAATGGCAATAAAACTGAGTATTTTCAAAGTTATTGAAGGTGGTTGTAACATCTCTATATTATACAGTGCCATATGCTGTCATTTGTCACTTTGTCATTTGACACTAAACAATAAAGTTCCATTTTAATGGACATGAAAACGTCACTCATTTAATACAATCATTGATTGACAGTTCGGGTGCCATCGTATTCCGATTGAGATCCGAGTTTTCCCGAAGGAAAATCATTTTGCACTACATCTGTACTAAACTTTATCCACCCACATAATCATAAGCCTGCACGATGCATTCAAGAGCCGTATATTATGATCGGCATCGCGGCGTTGTTCAGGGCCGATTAACAAGTTTTAAATTCGGAGACTAACTAGAGTTCGACTCCAACTATCATATCGTTCGATATCTTACTTACATGCGACTTTTGTCAAATTTGTTTGCAAATTGACAATTCAACTAAACGTCATGTCGACTGATATTAGGGGTTACTATCAAAATTCCCTATTCGCCAAATGACAATATAGCTCACATGTCATGTCTGGACTGTGTAATGTCTTTGTTGCTACATGGAAATGAACGCTAAATGTATCTTTAGCAAAACGTCTGGATCTTAGAATGTTACAATTTAAAATATCCTAGCAGCGAAAAGTCTATATCTTAGAATGTCCTAATTTTACTTAATAGACATGATTGCCAAATGGCCGGTTAGCAAAACGTTTGGAGCTTAAAATAGCGTGTTGATATGACACTTTATATTTTACTTTCGACGAATTAGGTATTGCTACTAACTCGTTCTGTGGTTAAGCCAATCAACTAATTTTACTTTCGACGAATTAGGTATTCTAATTTTACGGACTACTTTCATTTCCAGACGTTTTGCTACTAAGCCGTTTTGTGTTCATGTCAATTGACTAATTTTACTTTCGGCTAATTAAGTATTTTATATTTTCAAACGTTTGACTACTTTAATTGTAAGCCGCGCTGCTAAGTTGACACTTAGCTGACTGAGTATTCTACTTTCATGTCATTCAGCTGAATTGACTCTTTGCTGACCGTGTATTTTACTGTTATGCCATCTAGCTGAAATGGTCCTTTGCCGAAAAGGGAATTTTGATAGTGACCCATATTAGAATAGAGGTCAAAGTCAAATCAAATTTCTTTGTTTTTCAGAAATGTTCGAAAGGGCATTGGATAAATTTGCTTGAAGATTTTTTTTTTCAGCAGCCACGGATAATTTTTACATAGTTATTTAGAGGACCTCGAAATACACATAAATATATATAATTTATGGCGTTTAATTATGTCGAAGCCCAGATATTAATGATTTAAGTGTTAAGTTTTTGGTACTAAAAGTACGCCCAGGCAAGAATATTAAATATCTCGGCTCAGGTGCACTTAAAAGTATTACATTATAATTAACAAATAAAAAATATTTTAAATTATTCAATCATAATTGACCACTTTTACTAATGGCCGCTCACCTTGAAAATGTATGACTGTTACAAATGACAACAGTTTTACCCAAACCCCTATTTTTAATTATACAAGCCAAATTATACCTTATTACATTATCTTTTCACAATAGTTGAAACTTTTTTAATTGTAGGTGTCCAGATTGAGATAGTTCCGAGGTTTTTTAACTTTGGCGAATTTGACTATTTGACAAATAAATGCCTCCGATACAAAAACAACTTTCAGTGCTTCGAGTACAAAGTCTTCCTGACTACTACAAATAGAAATGAGTTTCAAAAAGTATTTTTTTCGTAAGATGACGTTCTAATGTGCGTGAAACAGCTTGTAAAAATATAAATACAGTTGTGACATTGTAGCAGGAAGCGAGTGAAGATGGTCAAAAATCGCTGTACATGAGATGAAAGATATAAGGAATATATTCGGCGAAAACACACAAACCCACACGTTATGATACGATTTTATTTTATTATATAGTATTATAATTATACAGATTATTAAAAAAAACTGCTTGAAAATATGCATTCATCGCAAAGATACACGAGAGCCCGGTTTTATCGTGTACATTCTTTATTTGTAAAAGTTATTTTCCTCTTAAATCGTCTGTCACTGTCATGTACTAAGCGTCCTTATCATTTTATCGCTTAATAAATTGAAAATTTCACGTTTTAATTTTTACTTAAATGCCTTGTCAACCGTTCAGCAGCCGAGGATTAAAGAACACGCAGGCGCTCGTGACCGTGAGCTCGAGAAGCAAATCACTCGCACGATGCGTAAGAAGTTGATGTAGCAAAAAAATATACACTAGCCAATCCATGATTAGACTTGAAATAAACTAGCTGGTATAAAAACTACAGCAAAACAACAAACCACCATCAAAATCAGTCACGAAAATAAAACATTAGGCACAAAATAAAATGACTTGTTACTTGACGTAACCTTCGTCAAAGCCGATTTTTTAAAACGAATGGATGAATGTATAGTTGGTAAAAATATTTACTTCTACTGCTTGTAACTCTTTATTTGGATGACAAGTACAAGAAAAATATGCAGGCACAAACTTCACAATTTTGTCGTGTTTACGAGGGCCGTTCCGAAAGTTTCTAGCTGTGTCGACATTTATTGAAATACTAGCTGCCCGCCAGCGGCTTCGCCCTGCTGCAAATTCCCGACCTTCACGTTGGATTTTTCTATTTTTTCTTACATATAAACCTTACCCTGATAATAACGAACACAACAAAAAAGAAATCGGCCAAATCGGTTCAGCCGTTCTCGACTTATGCGCTTACCAACACATTTTGCGATTCATTTTTATATTATAGATATTAATATTGTTGATACATTCATAAAGCAAATTTTTTTACGAACAGTTTTGTCAAAAATATTAGTAAAAAATAATGCTTTTTTTTATATTTCATTTTCACAGAGAAGTTGTTTTCTATGAAATTTGATATTTTGGTGAAATCATCAGCTTTTTGGTATTCAAAACCTGTCTCAAATCTAAAGGGGTCGTCTGATTCTGATGATATTGGCCGTGATGGAATCGTCAGTATTTTAAGTATATTTAAGCAGCTAGTTTTACTCTATTCCCAAATATAGTACTGCACAAAATGCTTTCATTGAAAGTCACTGAAGTTTCCTGGAGACTCTAATTTAGACATTTCTTCAAGGCTTGTTTACTCCATATTCTAATATCGAATGTTGAAGGAAACGTATGGTTTAAACTAGGACTGATATATTACACGTTTTGTAATATATCTCGCGATTGCTCGGCCTGCTAAAATACGAGTCGGGAAATACTCGTTTCCGCCGAGGCATACATAATGAGCCTCAAACATGTGAGGAAATAACACAAATACATTTTTAAAAAGCAATTAGTTTAATTTAATTCACATTAAAAGTTATGTTGGTCATGTTTGGGCAATTTGTAAATAAAAACTTTATAGTTTTTCCAGGAGCCAGTTCAGGTTTTAATATAGGCGGCATGGTACCTATTTCGTCGCCTTCGTCGCTTGGGCTAATTTTTTCGAGTATTTCGCACAACAATAGTTTCACATTTGGTTTCACATATGCAGAATGAAGGAATGTTACCGACTGTCAATTGTGTTTAAATACTAACCATAGACATAATGCAAATGCAAGAATGCAAATGCAAAAAGAAACACACGCACTGTGCTAAGAAAGCGAGCAGTTACCTTGGCTGTTTGGAATTTTTGTCTTGGTCCTTTTAATTTTGTATGCAATTGAAAGAATTTTTAAGAAAAAAATGGACATGGACGGAAAGTGTTTTCTTATGGTTTTTATACTCCTAGGAGTAAAATGAGGCACTTTCCGTCCTTGTCTTTCAATCGGAAAACTGTTCTTTCCGAGCATGTTTGAGAAAACTCTTAAACAACAAACGAAGTCATTTACATCTATGATTTTTGGACACAATGTTTATATTGGAATTTGCATTAAATACCCATCAACAATATAAATATATTTCAATAAATGTCGACACAGCTAGAAGCTTTCGGAACGGCCCTCGTAAGTTCTCCTAGACACTGTTTTGTTAAGGAAACACTTAAAAATGAAATGATGGGTGTTCGAATTCAAAATGGCGGCTCGCACCTCTGAAAAAGTCGATTTTAAAATAGAATAGAATAGAAAATATTTATTCACACATAGCCCTCACCATAACATTAGGAATCCGTTTCTTAACCCTTAATCAATGTTGGGTAATTATTTCCCACTTAATTTTATAGTTTTCATTTATTTTTCTGTCTTTTGTTTGTCTTAATCTTTTTAAAATTGTCCCGTTCGATTAACCTCGATCAAAAAAATGTATGCTCAGTTGTTCGCTAAGCAAAAATGTGAGTTAATTATAAGTTTGTTTATTTTATGGAATGATTCGAGAGGTCTTGAACCGTTTGACAGGATAACCTCGGCAAGAGCGCGAACGAGGAGTGGTTCATGCGTTCGCTAATCCAGGCGATTTGTGAACACGCGCTGTTCGGCGGCGAGAGTCGCGACGCGCCACGCTTCAACCAGGACCGCATGAACAAGTACTCGGGGCTCATCAACGAGTTCGGCGAGCAGCGAGACGCGCGCGAGGCCAGCTGCCTGCTCGGCATCCAGCAACTCATGCACAATCTAGAACACCCGCAAGGTTCGCTCTCGCACCGTTCTCTTCTGTTTTTTCAGTGTTAATATGCTATTATTATGCCGATAAAAATTATATTTTGAACGGTTTTAAAACAGTCAACTTATCATTTCAGGTTTAACATTAGAAATTTTCCAATATTTCCATGAACAATACATAATTTCGGTGGATGGATTCATTGCGTGGGAAGAATCGCAAAAGGAACTCGAAGGCAAAGGTATTGTATTACAATTTCGGTTATTATAAGCACGGTATGGTTGACGAAATTTAATTTGTACCGATTTAACGTAGCGCTTCTGAGACGAAACGGTGCAAATTATACTTCGTCAACTTTACAATGATATACTTCGCCTGCTATTATTCTCTTTTAAATTTTTTTTTATATCAGAGTAACGTATAATATATGTAAATAATAATAATTACTTGGATGCAATCTTACAAAAATTAAACGAGAACGCCCTTGAATTATATTTTTTAAATTCTTAATTTCAATGACACGAAAATTAGCCATACAATTGGGTAAGTAAAGTTTTTGGAAGAGATGTAAATTATATTTTTTTTCGATAGTCGTCATCCTGAAGATCATGGAACTGCGGCTCTTTTACTTTTATTTCCTCTAATATTTTAGAAATATTTTTTTTAGTTATGAAGTTGACATTTGTAAACTTTAATGACCGACAAACTTGTTGCCTTCGTATTTAATGAAATAGAAAAAAAACTGTCACTTCTATATCTGTCAACGTCAAATCAAATAAAAGTAAACAAACAGTTCAATTCAAATAAGTAAATTCAAGTAAATCTTTGTAATACTCCATTTCCACAGTCCGTGTGGGATTGCCTGAATTCATTGCGTGGATTGTACAATTCAAAAGTGCTCTCGTGGCGTGGCTATCAAAAAGCAGGGCAAGAGTTGTCGAGAAAGGAAGAAATCGGTTTCCAAGAAGAAGTGCCAAAGGGTTCGAAAATAAATCGTAGACCAAATATCGTGCAAAGGTCTTAGAGCAAAGCGGCAAAACGAAAGTCCGGAGTTCGTTCTGAGATCGTTAAAAATATTTCTAAAAACACTGATCACATGAAACACAAGCAAACAGAAAAGAGCCGTTGTATTGAATCGTTTGTTTACTTTGATTTGATTTGACAATGACAGATATAGAAGTGTTTTTTTTTTCTTTTTCATTAAGTACGAAGGCAACAAGCTAGTCGGTCATTAAAGTGTACAAATGTCAACTTCATAACTAAAAAAATATTTCTAAAATATTAGAGGAAATAAAAATAAAAGAGCCGCAATTTCTTGATCTTTAGGATGACGACTATCGAAAATAAATATAATTCTTCACTTCACTAATTCTTTCTTACGAAAACACGATGCCCGTTATCCACTTAAACGGATCACCAGTTCTTTTGTATTGCTTAATGCATAAAGTAACCGTAGTATATACCACGTGTGCCGCGGTTTGTTGATTACCTGTTTACTTTTGCATAGCATGTAATGTACAATGTACATTTTGTTTTGATTTACTGGTTTAACGAAGATACGTCCCTTTATACCATTACTTTTACGAAAAGTAACAATACAACTTTCGTTTGATGTCTGCTAATACTGTACTGTCAGTTAAATGAAAATCACATGAATTACATAAAATTTTGATCACAGCATATATAAAATGAGTCTATTTAAATACTTTCATACATTGGTATGGCTATTATTCTAATTTCCGATGTTCCGGGAAATCCCGGAAAATTTATTAGTAAAATTAAACTGAGTCCGCTTCCATATTAGTCAACATCTACGCGATGTAGGTACTGAGCTCGAAGTTTAGGTATATTAGCTCCCGATTTTCCGAACCCTAGTGCTCATTCAATCCACACGCACACAATTAATTAACATATTTTTATTATTATCTCGTAAGGCTTGGTAGAAATGCTAAAGTACTTACTACTTAAGTTAAAATAATATTGTATAGTTTGATTACAATTCGCACTCATTCATTTTTTTTTTCAATTTCTATTCATTAGTCACAATATCGCACCTTGATAATGAGACCGTCACTAAACAAAAAAATGCTGTATTTGAAATCCAACTTCATTTTGATGGCAATATTGTCATTATTCAAACTCTTATATATTTTGTTTAGTGACGGTCTCATTATCAAGGTGCGATATATTATGGTATTTTATCAGAATAACCTCTCTTTATCATCAAGTTATTCCCGCACCGCACTTAAAGACTAGGGTTACAAGGCTAATCTAGTCGTAAGGCTTTAAAAATTAGTATAGTATTTTTAATAGGCCTTAAAAGACTAAGACTCTTTCATCTCTATCAAGAGCCGTTTCTTCAGTGGAAGGTAACTTAAATAGTGTATTGTTTGGCAAGGGTCGAAATAAGTCATTTCATCCGAGGCTTATTTAATGTTTTTCTGCCCTTGCCCAAGCGTAAGTTATAAATTTGATATTTGGAGGAGTTGTTGGTTTTATTAGGTAGACTGCCAAGGGCCCTGATTTTCATACAAAATGCTACCCACCTAGCGGGCAGTCAAAGTTGGTTTTCTTTCACACCCGACAGAAGGTAAAACTGCTACAAATATGTTAAAAAAAATAGAGTATTAATTATAGTTTTAGACGCGCGCTCGTGAGAGAGGGAGCTCGTCTTTGTTCTTGCTTTACGAATTATGTATCTGTATTGCGGTGGTATACATTAACAGTGTTTTTTTTTAAACTATGAGAGAATCTGAAACCATGGGAGATAGAGGGAAACTTTCTTAGAAAGTATTAGGTGTATTTTATGAATAATAATATCGTTTAATTCATCAAAATTTCTATTTTCATTAAATTGTGCCGATATAAATAAATCGGGACTGCAGAAGTGGATCAATTTGAATAAAAATAACATGCAATAAGCTCAAAACTATCAATTACGCTAATTATAGTCGACTGTACGACTACAAAGAGATGTTATCTAGTCTTTCATCTTTTTTTTTATAATAAAAGCTAAAAGTGAATAAATCTTTTTGTAGTTCACTGTACTTAGGCAGTGTGTTTTTAGTTTTTTTTTAATAGCGATTAGCTTATTGCACGAAAAATAATTTTATTTGATTTCATCCATTTCTGCTGTCCCGATTTATTTATTTCGATGCAATAAAATAAAAATGTAAATATTGTTGAAATTTACAATATTATTTGTCATAAAATACTCCTAAGGGCCGGTACGGACAGACTGCAAATTGGCAGTTCTGATGCAGTTGACGTAACTGCATCAAAACTTACGTACGTTAACTACTGCACTCGAACTGCCATTTTGCAGCTGGGTTGCACTTCAAATGCTGTCGTCTGTACCGGCTTTCCGGTTACAGTTCCTAAGACAGTTTATTGTGTTTTCTGATAAAAGGTATTGTCTTAAAATCGAAGTGCTTTTTTTGTTGTAAGAATGAATCCACAGTTTATAGCATATGACATAGTTTAAGCACAGTCTATAAACCAATACAGTCGTTCGACGAAGCCGTCTAGACAGGGCAATCGTGCGGGGTGTGAGGGGCGAGGGGCGGGTAGGGCGAGCCCGAGCTGCATACGTCGCCATTGTTAGTAGCTCGGGACATATCTTTCAGGGCTACTGCGTGTCGTGTGTTGTATTTTGATGTGTTTAGAATAAAAAATGGTGCATACGACATGTGCTGTGCGAGAATGCAATTCATCATCTCGCACAAATAAAGATCTGCGATATTATCAATTTCCACACTCAGAAGAAAGGTAAATATATTATTTTATAGTGCTTAATTTACAACATTTTTGTCATGTCATGCCAACGTAAACAACATGGCGGATGTAAAAGCGTGACGCCTGCCGCCTGCCAGCAAAAATTTAAACTTTTCTCAAACAAAAAAATTACATCCATTTTAAAATTTAAAATGGCGGACATGACTTTTATAAAAATAATAATGGGGGTGCTGATTACGAAAAAGATATCCATGTTGAAATCAAAGATGGCGGACGTTATTTTTTCTTAAAAATCGATATGGGTGTCATCTTCGAGGTTCCTCGGGGTGCCGATTACGAAAATGACATTATTTTTGGAATCCAAGATGGCGGACGTACCTTTTTTTTTAATATAATGATATGGGTGTCATTTTCGAGGTTTCTCGGGGTGCGGATTACGAAAATGACATTATTTTTGGAATCCAAGATGGCGGACGTTTTTTTTGAAATATAATGATATGGGTGTCATTTTCGAGGTCCCTCGGGGTGCTGATTACGAAAATGACATCCATATTGAAATCCAAGATGGTGAACATAAATTCTTTAAACAAAATTGTATGGGTGTTTGAATCTAAAATCATACCTAAGTTATTTATGGCGGAACAAAGAAACGTACATACATACTTTAAACCTAAAACCATTACCCTCATTTTTTGGGCAGTTGTGTAGTTTGTGACAACCCTAGGTAATTACTGTGGCCTTGTGCGGCGTCGGCATTTACGCAAACATCAAAGGCGTCGGCCCACTGTTAGTTACTCTTTCTTTACACTGTGGTTTAAGTCTGCACTGATGATCTAGTGGCGCCTTCATTACTGTTATTGTGTTTTCTAATAAACTAAAGTATCACCTTGAAATCCAAGGATGGTTTTCTGCTGTAAAACCGAATACACAGTTTATCTAAATATATAAAAGGAGAAACTGACTGACTGACATATCAACGCACAGCCTAAACGGCTAAACGTAGGCACTTGAAATTTGGAAGGGACGTAGCTTAGGTACCGTAGAGGTGCACTAAGAAAGGAATTCCCGAAATTCCCACGGGAACGGGAATTAGCGGGAAAATCCTTTTGTATGAAAAATCTAAACCGAAGCGAAGCGAGGGCGGGTCGCTAGTAGCATATACAGTCAAGGGCAAAAATATGTATACACTTTAGTACCTTGTCTAATTGTCGTCATATTTGAACTGCCATATATGAACTGTCACAGTGGTTAAAGTGACAAGGTACTAAAGTGTATACATATTATTGCCCTTGACTGTACATAGTTTAAGTCTGGACCGGTGGCGCCCTCATTACTGTTATTGTATTTTCTGATAAACTAAAGTATCATCTCGAAGGATGGTTTTTGTTGGAATACACATTGTATAGCAATAAAATACGACAGTTTAATAATGTCGACCGATCAGTAGGACAAAGCAGTCAGACCACGGACCGCGTTGGCTTGAATCTAATTGGATTTTCAGGTTATCCCAGGTCTCTTGATGATTTACATAAAAAATAAAACAACCTGTATAACAATGCAGTCTCGTCGTACAATCACCATTTTTTTTTCTAAATATGAACCAACATCTTAACTACAAAATAAATGTAAGTTTCATACAATTAGCAAAGGTGATGCCTACCTAATAATGAGTTTCTTTCGATTGTTTTTTTTTTTTTTTTTTTTTATGGCATAGAGAAGGCAATCGAACACACAGGCCACCTGATGGTAAGTGGAAACTGTGATCCATAGACATTCGCACTCACAAGACTGACTGACTGACCGGCTGTCTTACCCCCAAACCGGAACACAGCAATGCAAACACTGCTGTTTGGCGGTAGGTTAATGGATAAGATGGTGGTAGCGATCCGGACGGACCCTGCACAAGGTCCTACCACCCGCACAATGCATGCCCGCGCATGTTTATTTACTACCGCTTTTGCAAATTGAAAAATCTAACACCGGTGGCTTCCCGGCTGCGGGACGTTGCCTTTTACTCATACCTAACAATGTCGCCTGCATTATACATACTTACATAGTATGTACTAAACGGTACATTTACATTTATTTCACTGTGTTTCCACCTTTGCTAATTATATGAAACTTACATATTATGTAGATAACATGTTGGTTTATATTTAGAAAAAAATGGGTGTTTGTACGATGAGCCCGAATTGTTATACAGGTGTTTTATTTTATTATTTGTTTTTTTTTCCAGGAAAAGAAGTAGAGCTGGTATTTTTTTTTAAATAATTTTGCAAATTTCGACAAGTGTCCGTTTCATACTTGTGAGAAAAAAATAATAACTTTTTAGGGTTAAATGGATGCCGTGTGGTTCCATGAGGCAGTAGAGGGTTAAAAATTGGTGTGAAGTATTTTCTCCTCACGGGGCATCAGCTGATAATAGTTCGAAGCTCAAAGCTTTGGGGGCAATTTTTGAAGGCCTATCCTGCTACAGCCTTTAGAAACGATCGATTTGGGGACAGGATAGCGGGCAACATCAAATAATTGCCATAGCTTAGAATACATTATTTTTATTTTATATACCCTAATCAAAGTTTTGATTAATTAATACACAGGTATATAAAAATCTCCATTTAAAAAAAATTAACTCAGTAGTAACAGAACTTATGTTATGACAGACTAGATATATATGGCGGCTTAAATACGTTATCTTTCCCAAAAAAAATACAAAGGATATGACTGAATGTTATAAAGTAAGCGTGATGATGAGGTAAAGACCCGTCCGCCCACTGCCATAAACTACAATTATATAAGCGGTGTACTCGCGTGCCCTCATAGTGCACGGGAGTTCGCTGCGAATATCGGCTACATAAGTCCTCTTCGGGTGCACCAGCGCCCGACTGACTAGGAGCCGAAAACGGTTGGAAAGATCATCATCATCGTCAATTGTACTAGTGTCAAATATGCAAAAAAAATACCAAAATTGGACGTAGTTTTGCAAACGGGAACCAACCCACAAAGATTTTGCAAACTGGAACCAACCCACAGTATTGAGCGTTACAGTTAACATTTTACTGTCAAATCTTTGTGGGTTGGTTCCCGTTTGCATAACTACGTCCAATTGTGGTCTCGTTACGGGGCCAAGATCTTTCAAAGATAATTTTATAGCAAAAAATTAAAAGGGAAATGGCTGAATCTTGTATACAAAGTAAGTACTAGTAGTACCCATGCTAATATGCGAAATGCGCTATGGCGCGATACCCGTTCCAAGATAGTTTTTCCGCTCGCTCTCAAAATACCACAATTTCAAAATACCAGACTACTCTCTCTTTAGGTACCAGATTCCCAAATCAGCAGCTTCGAAATATTAGGTAAGCATAATCAACGATACCTACCGAAATTTAAATGTTATTTTTTGAGTTTCAAGTATATTGAGAATCTGGTATTTTAAAATTCTGGTATTTCGGGAATGAGCGAGTTATGTGACCAAAAGAACGATAAGGGTCCTTCTTGTACCCGTCAATTATTCAAACACTGATCTGGCAAAAATAATGAATTGATACGTAGTACACCAGCATATTTAATCATATTTTATTATTATACGTAATAGTATTGATTTACTTTGTTTTCAATTCAGAGATCTCTCTTTAAAACTATTATAAGCTTTTATTTAAGACTGCACCGAGCAAACGTCGAGCGTCCAGTGGCGCCCTCATTACTATTATTGTGTTTTCTAATTAACTAAAGAATTTCTTTGCAATCAGAAGATACGTTTTTGTAGCGCAAGTAAAAACACAATTTATGGGATACGTAACAAACTTTAATAACAATTACTGTCAATTACTGTTGGCTTAACGGGAAAAGGTGGTCACGTTGTTTCCGTTAAGTTGATAACTCGAAGGTGAATTGTTATTAAACTATGTGATATACTTACCTTATAAGTTGTTTTCATTTGTAGTACAAAAACCTACCGACCAATTTCAAGAAAATACTTTAGTTTATTAGAAAACACAATAATAGTAAGGAGGGCGCCACTGTACATCCGGCGTACGCTCGGCGCAGTCTTAACATGCAATGTATGTAGGTTCAAATCTTGCAAGTTAAGTTTGACCGACTTCCCGGTTTCCGATGAAGCTGAAAATTTGCATACGCCTTTAGTTCTGATGACAATACAATAATATAGCACTATCGAGCTGGTCTGATGATGGAGACTCATGGAACTCCTAAATCGCACATTATAAACCGTTGTGTAAGGGGTTGTTAGAATTGTCTTGACGAGTAGATGGCGACTGTGTAACTTGCAATGTATGGATGTAAGGGTCAAATCTTGCAAGTTAAGTTCGACCGACTTCCCGGTTTCCAATGAAGCTGAAAATTTGCATACGCCTTTAGTTCTGATGGCAATACAATAATACAGTACTATCGAGCTCGTCTGATGATGGAGACTCAGGGTAGCCAGAGGAACTCCTAAATCACACATGATAAACCCGTCGTGTAAGGGGTTGTTAGAATTGTCTTGACGAGTAGATGACTGTTTAAAAAAAGTACAGAGGAAACAAAAGCTTGTCCCAAAAATGAAATTTTTGACAGAAACTTATTTTAACTTAATTTGTTTTTATTTTTAATATAATTACCTGTCAGCTCGTGATTGGAACTAACAACCCTCACATTGTACACTCACTTGTACATTTGATGGTAGGTTGACATTTGATAAAATAATGTGTCTTGTTGCCGGTCTATGTATTTACTGTCAATATGTCTGAATTTAAACACCAGTTTAAAAATAAAAGTGCAGTGAACGAAAAATTCTGGGCTATTCTCAGTTGTCCACACTGTCACACACACTGTCGAAATTATGTGAATATTTCACAATCTTTAATTTGACTCAACTGTGTTAGTTTAATATCTACTAAAGTACATTAATAAAAACTAACTAAAAACGAATACAGTTGAGTCAAATTAAAATTTCGAAGGTGTGGACAAAGGGTGTGGACAACTGGGAATAGGCAAAAATTCTCCTATTCGTCTATTTGGTCACATTTTTAAACGGTCGTAGCACCATAACGAGGGCAAATATTTGAATGTAAATAGTCTCAAAATTGCTTTCTTGGGGCTGTAATATGAGGCTACTGCAATTCATTTTAGATATATTTCACGAATAATGATTCAACCGTACCATATCTAGAGGAGCCCAAACTTTAGTGCAGTCATTGAAGCGAAAAATACGGTCTTACCTCCGATTTTTTTTACTGTGAACCGATTTGCATGAGATTTTGGAATTAGGCTCATCTTACCCTTAACTTCAAAAGTGAAAATGATCTGAACTCCGCCTATTATTTTTAAGGGGTGTAAACAACCCCTTAATAAAAAAATTGACATTGAGCCATTTTATCGCTAGAAAACATGTCTAATAGTAAGTGGTGAAATTGTAAAGTGTTTTCTAACACAATTACCTCATATTAAAATCATTTTCAACCTCTTGAAAATCTTACAACCCTTGCAAACAACCCCTAAATTGAAAAAAACAAAAAAATACTTTGGTATGACATAAAAAGATGTAAGTATAGAGTAAGTAATATTTTATATTCTCTATAATAATTATCAAATTTTTAACCCCCTTTCAACCCTTGAAAAGTACCCCTTGATAAAAAATTGTTAATTTTTTTTTTTGGTATAAATGAAAATAATTAAATATTATTCCACACTCTCGAAAATGATTATCATATTCTTAAGCTTTTCTACCCTTAAAACTACCCCTAAATTAAAACAGTAAATATATATGATTACATATTTAAAAATAATTTAATTTAGAGTAAAAAATTGCCATTTATTGAATAAAATATTTAAAAATTATATAAAATTGTACTATTATTATTAAAATATAATATTATTATTCATGACTCAATGTCGGAGTCGCTGTCACATTGAACATTGCCAGTGCACAAAAACGTATTTCTACCACAGTTGGCTTTAAATCTAGCTTTATAAAGCGTCACGTAAGTATTCGTAACGAAAACGTGGAATTGTGGCCCAATAAAAGAATGCAACATAAAACAAGTAAATTATTTAAATATATTTTTTTCGCAATTGGTAGAACTATCGCTATATCATAAAATTTTGTTTAAACAAAAGCATGATCATGAGAAGTTGAAAATCGTGAAAATAACAGGGCTTTAAGTAGGTACACGTGGTCGATGAGCATGTTAAATTTGAAACGTCCAAATTCGTCAAAATTCGCGGCCTTACCCATACAACAACGTTGGCATGTATCCATGCCTACGTTTCCAAAATATATGAGCCATATTATGTATATACAGGGTGTCCCAAAACTCAACGATAATCCGCCAAGGGCTGATAGAGCAGCTAAAAAGCTATCGATTTAACACCTATGTATGTTCAGCGAATTTCGCTAGTTTCGGAGATATTGATCATTTTAATCTGAAATTTTGTAATTTTCCCTTATGCCCATGTCACGAAAAATCATTAATTTCGTTATGTATTTCATAAGTTTTTCAGTGGTATCTTACATAATTATAATCATTACGAATTGGCGAAGTTTTTAAACCTATTTGCCCGTTTATTTTATCAGTATTTTTTTTAAGTAATCACATAAAGTTTGTTTCTCCATACTAGGTGTCCCAGTGGTTGCTTTTCACTTTGTATGAAAAAAACAACTTTAGGTGATTACTTAAAAAAATACTGATAAAATAAACGGGCAAATAGGTTTAAAAACTTCGCCAATTCGTAATGATTATAATTATGTAAGATACCACTGAAAAACTTATGACATACATAACGAAATTAATGATTTTTCGTGACATGGGCATAAGGGAAAATTACAAAATTTCAGATTAAAATGATCAATATCTCCGAAACTAGCAAAAATCGCTGAACATACATAGGTGTTAAATCGATAGCTTTTTAGCTGCTCTATCAGCCCTTGGCGGATTATCGTTGAGTTTTGGGACACCCTGTATATACACATTACAATAGTTTTGGGTCTCTATTATACTGCGTACTTTCACATTGCTCTAAATATTCACACTCCGAAATTTTCAGTTACTAAGTAGAAAAAAATACGATAAGTTTTTGGACCATAACTCCTTCAATTTTCATGCTATCACAATTTATAAAAAACCATTGTAAAGGTAATTAAGAGAGCTACAACATCCTTCATTGCAATATATAGTAAAAAACCTTTTTCTAAAACGGTGAAGGGTTAAAGGGCTTAAGAGAGGCTGTGATTGCGCTGCCACGCGCTCTTTAAACAATCATATCTCCGTCATTTTTTGTTTGACAGAAAAACAAAAAAACCAAATTGTTTGTCAGAAAAATACCTAATTTTTTTATCCCTACACTTTTATACGTAACTGTCGTCATTATTGAGATATTATGAAAAAAAGATGGGTGTTTTAAGAATTTGAATTTTTTTATTTATTTTTAATCGTGACTTTTTTGAAAAATATGTGTCCTGAAGCAGCCAAACTGATACAATCTATCAAACTCTTCATAATAAAGTTAATTCTAGGCGGAATACGATTAATTTTAATTTTGGTGGAAATGGCACTTATGAAACCCATGATTTAAAAGAAAAAACATTAGATGCTCCTCTTATTTGCAATACAGCTCACTTATTTTACGTGCAAAAGACTTTTAATAGTGCTCATTTTAAAGCTTATTTCAAGCACTACAAAACCCTTTTTTATTAGAATGCATAAAATGCATCTGCTCGCCGCTAGATGGCATTGACCACATCGATTAAATTTCAGACAAAATAAAAAACGACTTTGATCTTTAATATCTAGCTTAATATTGCACTTAGAATACTTTATAAAAAACCAAATTGTTCATTTTTTTACCTGCTACAATTTTGTTATTCATAAAATTTTCGATAAAACGTATATTTTTGGAGATATTTGCAAAAAACCGATGAAAAACGTGAAAAAATTGCGAATTTTCAATTGCCAATAACTTGAAAAGTATTGGATTTTTTGCTTAAAATTAGGCCTTCTATCGATATCCGGTTATTTTGAAGAAAAAAACAAACACCCCCGAGAAGGGGTGGCAACCACCCCCAGGGTGGTTGCGGAGTTCAAATCATTTTCACTTCTGAAGGTAAGTGTAAGATAAACCTAATTCCAAAATTGTATGCAATTCGGTTCACAGTAACAAAATTCGGAGCAATAATGCTTCAATGACTGCACTACTTGGTATGTTTTGAATGGCCTAAAGATCACTCGTTCCGATTTTCATGCTTTTTACACTGTTTGCATTTTTTTTGGCGTACCGCTAGCGCTATTATTGTTTTTAATGTTCCGTACCTAAAGGGTAAATACGGACCCTATTACTAAGACTCAACTGTTTTACTCGTTATTAATAACGGCAACCGGTAGACGCTTGTAATATTCATAGAATATTTAGTTGTATGTTCACTTTAAAAATAAATAATTAAAATAAAAAGACTATTTAAGGGGGGGAGACAAACTTATTCTTTATAGATAATGGTACGGAACCCTTCGTGCGCGAGTCCAACTCGCACTTGACCGGTTTTTTGGTAACAGAAGTCACTTTGAACGGGTACAGCGCCATAACGTAACCAAAATTTTGGTCAGGTTTTACATATTTGGCATTGGTATAACTAGTACTAGTACTTACCTACTTTATACACAACATTCAGTCATTTCCGTTATCTTTTTTTTTGTAACAATAAACCATGTTTGAAACGTCATAGCGGCCATAACGGGGCTATTCCCAGTTTTCCACACCCTCGAATAATCTATTATATTCCTAGCTGTTCGCACTCTGTAATTTGACTCAACTGTGTGAGTTTTTATCAATTGATATTAAACTAACACAGTTGAGTCAAATTAAAGAGTGCGAACAGCAGGAAATAAAAACATTTTATTTGAGGGTGTGGACAACTGGGAATTATTATTCCCAGTTGTTCACAGAAAGAATTCTTTTTCTTACTGAGTTTGATTACAATCAAAAAAAGTTTTAAATAAGCCTGCATATTTATCAAACCTTTGATTTAGGTATATAAAATAAAAATAAAACTAAAGTTTTCTAATCTATTGCAATTATTTGATTGTACGCTTGAATGATTCCCACTTGGGACTAGAAAATCAATAGTTCAAATCACGCACGACGATGATACTGATAAGATAACTAACGGTCACAACATTTGTAAGAGTTCTTGTAGAGAGTTCAAATTTGCGTTATATTTTGATTAGACTTTTAGCTTTAAATTCTGATACAAATGTATATCAAACAACTAAAGATCCGCTTGTACAGTCGAAGTCATAAATATGTTTACACTTTTGTACCTTGTCACTTTAATCGCTGTGACAATTTCATATGACAGTTTTAACATGACGTTAAATAGAGAAGGTACGGTCAGCTGCAGAGAAAAGTGACCCCCCCCCCCCTGCATACAAGTTTCCTAGAAAAGGTGGTTACATTTCTCTGCAGCTGACTGTACTAAAGTGTAAACATATTTTTGACTTCGACTCTTGATATCTCATTATTTCTTTACCATTTCACATGAATTGGCGGCAATACGAAAACACACCAAATCTCTTAATAAGCTAGAATTTTGGTCTTTAAACATACACGGAGTTAGGAAGTTTTAATTAAACAAAAAAAGTTCTTTATCCATCTGGTAGTCTTATCGAACTATATTTCGCCTTTAGTCCCGTCTCGTAGCCAGATATGTTCGCCAGCTTCTAATCGGGAATTGCTTTTTCCCGTCTCGTAGCCAGATATGAAATGGGAATGTTTTTCCCATCTCGTAGCCAGGTTTCGTAGACAGCTTCAAATTGGGAAATGCATTTTCCCGTTTGGTAGCCAGATATAAAAGAAAAAGAAAAAAAGAAAAATACATTTATTCACTACACACACAAGACACATAGAATAAAGTATACTTAACAGAAAACAGCAATAAACAAGTAGTGAGTGATATGAAATGGGAATGCTTTTCCCAACACGTAGCCAGGATCAATAGCCAGTTTCAAATTGGGAAATGCATTTTTCCGTCTCGTAGCCATATATAAAATGGGAATGATTTTCCCGTCTCGGAGCCAGGTTTGGTAGCCACTAGTGTTCAGATGGGACTAAAGAATTCCCGTTTCATAGCCAGCTTCCAATTGAGATCATTTGTCCCATTTCGTAGCTGGCTAACAAACCTGGCTACGAGATAGGTTTAAAGGAATCCCGATTCGAAGTCAGCTGGGACTAAAGGATATTTCGATATTTATCCGCCATTACATCCTCACCCCTCTTTTGAGTATTCATTTACAGATGTAGTGAATATCCTTTCCCATCGTTTTTTGTAGGATGAGTTCGTATTTATCTAGCTTTCTCAATTAGCTTCAGTACCCATCAATAAGCCAACGGAGAAAGCAAGATAAATACGAAGTTATCCGACCAAAAACGATGGGAAAGGATTATTCACTACATCTGTACCAAGCGATGATCTTTTTTATTTATTTAATATTATGTTTTAATGTATCCTCCTAAGGCCCACCATACAACGAAATTTGTCAGTGGAATATGAATCTATTATGAATGAAATAAAGTCAATTTTATAATTTGATCAGTAGTCATAAAAACAAAAGAAATTTCAATTTAATTCCTTGGCATTAGATCTTTATTCCAATGGCCGTATTTTGTACTACTATTAGTACAAGGAACCTCAGGAGGGTATAATATTTTTTCAATAAATTATTTATTAAGTAGAAACCTGCTAGAGAACGTTATGCGAGTACTCTTTGGTTAATGTCAAACATTCACTATTGACTATTATGTAGTATTTTAATCATGCAGTTGCATATACGTAGATTACCTACTAATTAATAGTAGATTACCAGAGATCGGAATATGGGCGTCATTATCACTACATAGTATAAAACAAAGTCGCTTCTCGCTGTCTGTCCCTAAGTATGCTTAGATCTTTAAAACAACGTAACGGATTTTGATGCGGGTTTTTTTAATAGATAGAGTGATTTAAGATGAAAGTTTATATGTATAATAGATTCTGGTTTATGTACGGGTGTTACAGAAAACTCACATAGACCGAAGCGAAGCGAGGGCGGGTCGCTAGTTCTTAATAATGTGGACATGGCTCCAAAGATTTTAACTAAAAAAATTGAATTACATTATTGATTACTTACCCTAAAAATATTTTTGATCCTTTGCAAAGTAGTAATAAATAAATAATACAAAGACTTGTTTCAAAAGTTTAGATTTATTAAAGCAAACAACGATATTTTTTTATAGTTTCTCCGTTTATTTCTTTTCACGGTTAAAATTAACTTTATTTTAATTTTTTTTAATGGCATTGAGGTGACAAACGAGCACACAGGCCACACCTGATGGTAAGTGGGAACTGTGACCCATAGACATTCGCATTCTCATGACTGCAATGCAATCCTAAGACATAGACATTCGCATTCACAAGACTGAAATGCAATCCTAAGACTGCAAATTTAAACATTCTGAGACAAGTAGGTAAGTCCTACCAACCTAGAAAGTATCGCACTCATAAGACATACGAATTGAGTAACGTTTAAAAATAAAGATGAAAAAAAAACAAGGTAATGGCGGACATATTAAATATTAATATGCGACCCTTTGAAATTTCAAAATGTCCAATCTGGTAGTATTGTTACGGGGGGAGGGCATGTTTTCACATAACTTTTTTTGTTCATAATCATTTTATTTTCATAAAATTGTATTCATCTTTTTTTATCGCTAGAACTGTAAACCGTAAACTTGTAGATAATTTTAGGTTTGTCAGGTTTAATTAAAAAAAACCCTAAAAAGTAACTGTTACTGAAAAAAATACGTTATGAATTCCGATATGAATATAGACCATGTGACGGGACACGATCTCTTTATCTCTCTATATAACCTCGCCATATTACGGAAATTACATTAACTGACATTTCTATTGCAATTCACGAACCAGTTAAAAAGTATTCGGCCCAGTAGAGGGTTTTATAAACGTTCCGTTTGTTCGGTTTGTGAGATCGGCTTCTTTGGGTGTTTTATCGAGCAATAAAATTGTGATAAATTAAAATTATCATAAAAAATGTTAACGCAGTGTTATTGAATACTCTTTATACTTAAAAGCAAATCACATATTTAGCAATTTTCTATTCTGATGCAAAATGCTCAGACATGTGTTTTTAATAATTTTCCAGTTATTCAGTCCCTATAAAAAATCCTTACATTTACTTCTTCAAAGGTCTTTCTAATGTTAAAAAATAACAAGTTATACAGGGTGACACCTATGACAAAAAAAAATTATTTTCTGGATCTACTCATGACTAAGATCGATTTTTACTATGGGACTAATATGGAAATCGGTAGAAAAAAAATTGACCCTCCCATACTAAAAGCAATCAGCCGGTTTCACAAATTGTATGGAGACGTCGATTTTGTGTTTACGTTTTCGAAGTTGATCCCATATTAAAATTTTATCGTAATCATGAGCTGATTCAGAAAATAACAATTTGTATTACTTCTTAGGTGTCACCTTGTAGGTTTACTACTCATTTATACAATGAGCTTCTATACACAGAGATGGGCATTAATCGATAATTTATTTAATCAACTAATTAATCGATTAAACAATCAATTGTCCTAAATTAATCGACGGATTTTTGGATTAACGGTTGATTAATCGTCATTTTAACCTTTTAACCGCCGTAGTCTGATATATAAGACACAACACACCCGGCTCATTTCGCCGCAGTCTGATAAATAAGACTAAGTTCGAAGGTTTGGTTTTTACAGGTTATATACCAGTCTCGGAAAATGTATTTAGATTAATTTATGCATAAAAGATTAGGCTATTAAATAAATAATAATAAAACTGGTTCTTTCTTTTAATTTTAAGGTGTAAACGAAATATGTATTTCCAAATTCCATTAATTTTCTACAACACTTCATAAGAAGCAGTCAGCCAATGTCTGATTTATAAGACGCTAGTAATGTGATGAAATCATTCGTATGATTGATTCCTGTACGAGTAGGTACTTATCGATTATACTCGTAGGTATTACTATCGATTATAGTATTAACCTAATTATGACCTACTTTATGGCGAACATTTTGGCCGAAGAGTATTTTGAACGTAATCAAACGTTAAAAGAAATATTTAAAAGGGCTTTTCTGGCCGTTACCGTTTGCATAGCGAATGACGTATCAAAAAGGTATGGTAACGCAATACCTTAAGTTGTAATCGCTGAGTACCTAGTAGTCTTTCCAACAATTTTTTTTTATTAAGAAGATTCTTTTTTATTTCAAATACATTTTTAAAACCATATCGATTGTTTATTTGTCGCTATCGACGTAGTGAAGTCTTCGATGATCAATTCGATTTTATCGATGAAACTTGGAGCCCGACTCTACACTATGATGTCTTACCTCAATAAGGGACCGTAGTTTGTCCGCCGCCGTCTTATTTATCAGACTGCATGTTACGTCAGAGATATGAAAGTCATACTCGTAGTGATGCGACAATGTCGATAATACGACGACAGTCCACTATTCACTTTCTATAAGTAATTATACAGGGTGTTAGGTAGAGCGTTGTCAAAAAGAAACAGGCGAGTAGAAGAGACCATAAGCTATCCATTTCAGGTACTTTAACCCTTAATTTGTCTAAGGGCTATTTAATACCGTTTTTTTTATAATTTTATTACAAGACACCGAAATTCGACCTTTAAACCCCGAAAAAAAAGGAACTACTTGGTGTATTGGCAAAATTTTAATTTTGATAGATTGTTAAATGTTGTGGTGTTCAAATAAAACTGTTACTGGAAGCGTAAAGCTACTTTAAAAAATAATGGGGGCTCCCAAAGTTTCAGAAACCGATAAAGAAATCTTTCAACCTCAACTTTACAATGAAATTAAAAAAAAAACCAAAGTGATTACAATTCTTCCAATTTCCTAAAAACATCTCCTGTTCACGCCAATTCTAATGGTATGCCACATGCATAACAAAACTCTTAATAATTCGAGTTATTTGCTAATAACTTGTTGAATGTGGCGAATTCGATGTTTGAGAAAATTTACTTCTCTGTTCATTTACCACGTCTTACGCAGTTAGATAGTGTTTTAACATCCTTGTAACATATGGAAGATAAGGTTAGGTTAGGTTAGTAATTTATTTAAATTTTATTAGTAAAAATCTGAGGATATTGACTCAGGATCCCCAAGATGGTAACTTTTCTAATTCATAGTCACAACACAAAAAAATGTTTTTTTATACAACAATTGCTCAAATTGATGACCATTTTGACCAATACAGGCACGATATCTCTTCCGTATTTCGACTGTAGTCGTTTTTAGTTGCATTTCTTCTTTCATCACTTGAAAACCATGTTCAATTTTCTCAATTAAATGATCTCGGCTTCTGACTTCGGTGGCATAAACCAAATTCTTTGCATGTCCCCAGACTTAAAAACCATTTTGGGGATCCTGAGTCAATATCCTCAGATTTTTACTAATAAAATTTAAATAAATTACTAACCTAACCTAACCTAACCTAACCTAACCTTATCTTCCATATGTTAGAAGGATGTTAAAACACTATCTAACTGCGTAAGACGTGGTAAATGAACAGAGAAGTAAATTTTCTCAAACATCGAATTCGCCACATTCAACAAGTTATTAGCAAATAACTCGAATTATTAAGATTTTTGTTATGCATGTGGCATACCATTAGAATTGGCGTGAACAGGAGATGTTTTTAGGAAATTGGAAGAATTGTAATCACTTTGGTTTTTTTTTAATTTCATTGTAAAGTTGAGGTTGAAAGATTTCTTTATCGGTTTCTGAAACTTTGGGAGCCCCCATTATTTTTTAAAGTAGCTTTACGCTTCCAGTAACAGTTTTATTTGAACACCACAACATTTAACAATCTATCAAAATTAAAATTTTGTCAATACACCAAGTAGTTCCTTTGTTTTCGGGGTTTAAAGGCCGAATTTTGGTGTCTTGTAATAAAATTATAAAAAAAACGGTATTAAATAGCCCTTAGACCAATTAAGGGTTAAAGTACCTGAAATGGATAGCTAATGGTCTCTTCTACTCGCCTGTTTCTTTTTGGCAACGCTCTACCTAACACCCTGTATATGCTATAGTTGTAATACCTAGGTACCCTTACGGTACACATTTTTTATTCTATACAAATATTGTTTAAATAAAGTAAAATGCAATACTACTTACAATATCAACAATAAAATTATTTAAATTCGATATTTTCCAAATATATTTAATCGCTTCCCTAGTAATGTCAACAATGTCAACTAATAAAGTGAATGAATAATGTTTTCTACGCCAATGTCTTATTTAGTAGACCGCTTCTGACGTCAGCAAATATAGTGATGCGACCATGATAAAAATGTTAATGTCTGTGACTATATATAAACGTAGATAATTCATTTAATTCTTGGATAAATTAATAAGATAACGTTCTGAATTATAATAATAATAATGTAATGTCATTATGTGATAGGGTAGGTAGTAAAATATATTTTTTTACCGAAGATAATAGTTTATTTCAAAATAAATCCATTATATCGTAACATGGATTATTCAAGCCCTACTCTGCGTGGTGCATCTTCGTATCGGCGGCGACACGAGCATGCTCGATGAAAAATTGTAGGCGGTTAAAGGGTTAATCGACTAAATTTTAACGATTAAATCTCGATAAAAAATTGGAATTCACACGTTACAAAAATTCAATATGTCTTGTCATGTGTTGTACACTTGGAAAATAGTTCTAGTAGGTAGGTATGCTGTGTGATGTTAACTTGTTCCGGTAACACAAGATAGTTTTTACAGTGCAGTACTCTGGTCTCCTAAATAAGGGTTTATTTATTTTATTTATTTGATTAGACACCAACAGTAGCACAAACAAATGCGTGTACAGAAGATTTAAAAAAAAATAGTCCTGTTTGTGCACCAATTACAGGTCGCTGCTTAAATGCTAAAGCGCCTCAAAACAAAAACAAACATAGTTTGATTTAAAACTTAAAGTATATAGCATTCCGAATTTAAATGCAACACAAACACATTTTGATTTGAGGCCCTTTAGTATTTAAGCAACGAGGTGTGCAACAGCATTAGCACAGTCAGGGATCAATAAACTAAAAACTAGGCATTTATCACATAACACAAAAAATTACAAAAAATATATAAAAATTGAATAAACAAATATTTTAAAGTTTAAATTAGCACAAGACTACGACAAAACTAGTAAACTACGTCTCACAGCGTTGAGAGAATCGTAGTATATATCAAGCTGGTGAACACTAGCCAAGAGTTGTATTTTGTTTGAAGCCGGAAAACTGGCAAATACTTACCCAAATTGGTCCTCGCGTGATAGGGGCGGAAATATGTTAGGCGACACGGTCTAGCGTTTGGCTTGGGAACGGCAAAGTTAAAAAAGTGCAGCAAGGAGGGCTCCTGGATCACTCCATGTATAATTTTGTGCAGTAGGGCAACGTCCAGGTAGGTACGCCTTTGCCGCAAGGGGTTGAACTTGAAGAAGCGAAGTCTACTATCATCGGTTGCTCGCTAAGAATTGCCCTGTCTTTACTCTTGAAAACGAGATATCTTGTAAAAGAGCGCTGTAACTTTTCCAAGCGATCAGAGTGCACTTGATAATATGGGTTCCAAACCTGGCAGCAATATTCTTGACGCGAACGTACAAGCTATTTAAAAGGCGTTGTTAAAGTTTGAATTCGCTGAAAATGTTTGCCCAATCTCTTAATAAAACCAAGCATTCAGTTACTAACACTGAGGATTGACTCAATGTGGGTTATAATCAGGGCCCGTAATTTTCATGCCGCTGACGCAAAAATGACGTCACGCTACATAGAGTATGATTTCAAATTGTTTTATTGTAATTATTAACCATTAGTCGTCAATGATTTAATCATGTACAACTGAGTCAAGTAATCTATTGACGCGTAGAAAAATAAATACCTACTTGATACATAAAACGTAAATGTAACTATTTGTTTTGTATTTTATGCTCCTGATGCTATCATAAAATTCGTAAGATCCAGGTTAAACACCTTTTGTGTTTCCTTCTTCTTTTTCAATATGTTTAGTTGTTCTTTTTATTTTTGATGTTATATTTTAATCACAATTAGTACAATAATCGTTTTTGTCGTTTACGATTAAAAACGGATATTTGTTCCAAAACTCCTGTAACAATAGCAAATGTAAACAATAACTAAGACACTATTAAAATGTAAGGAACATAGGTAAGTATGAATTATTTAATAATTTGATAATCTGTTTTTTATTTGAGTGACAATAGTCACAGTTAGTTAAACATTATGTACTGATTATTTTATCGATACCGGTCAACTAAAGAGGTTGACCAATGATTATGACGAAATACTAATTGGAATCATACTGTATGTAGCGTGACGTCATTTTTACATCAACGGCATGAAAATTACGGGCCCTGGTTATAACCAGTGATCGAAATAGGTAGAGCTAATTTGCCTAAACTTGATGCACCTTCATTCAATAATGTATTCCCATTTCACTCACGCATGAATGAATATGCCTCAAGTTTAGGCATATTAGCTCTAACTATTCCGATCACTGGTTATAACTTATAAACAGTGATCGGGGTTTTGGATGCGACTTGGGGTGAATGACCCTAATAATGATTGAATGATGATGCTAGTATGGATATGCCGCGGGATTCCGGGTTCCGATTTTCGTGTGGTTCGATAAAGGAGTTTTTTCGTACAGTTACTTACATAAATCATTTATTTCAAATATTTAGCATATTATTTTTTATTACTTTTGGTCTCCATAAAATTAAAATAACAAACCATTATTTTTTTCAATGCGCCCTAATGTTAACTTATTTCGTTTAACATCTAAAACCCATTTATAAGCCGAAAACTATCTTTCTACTTCAATTGATGTTAGCGGGGCGAATTTGTATAAAGAAATTTCATCGGATGCGGATTCGTATGATATTTGTTCGGCGTATGTTCTGATATCATCTAAATCTGGATTTCGAGCCATGACTGCTTCTATTTTAGTATCTATACGTAAGCTATTACTCCAACTTATAACCAAACCTCGAAGTCGCGGTGGCACGAATAAAATTTTGCTAGGGATTTCCACGCGATATTATTTCATCGATAAATTGGACTTTCTTATGACAATAGAGTTATGTTATGATGACTATGAGATGACGTATGTTATTAATATGCAACTTGCAATAGGTGATTAAACTGTATCATTTATACAGTATGAAGATTGAAGTCCGTAAAGGTCGATTAAGGAAGATAACGGTTTTCATACTTTATGGATGTACTTCTAGGTTTTAGTTTACTTTGCATGGAAATTGATGAAATAAAAATTTAGTTGTAAAGGTTGATTTTTATTTGAATTTTAAAATTCCTAAAAGTGTCCTAAAAACTCCTATATAGGTAACATTGACGGGTAGTAATCATCACATTTTAGTTAATTTTCAATTATTCTGTAGGTAAACTTTACAGCTAATATGAAGTGTCACTTCCAAATAAGCATTCAGTTATCGATAAATTTTATATCGGAAGGAAGTCCCTAGTTAATTGACGTTATTGCCACCGCGACTTCGAGGTTTGCTTATAACTGTCCGAACTTCATCCAAGATTTCTATGGCATCGATGATTGACGTATCTCGTTCCTGTAGTTTGACTAAGGCGATCTCGATTATGCTAAAATATTTATTTATGTAATCCATTTGGCTTTTTACATAGGGTTTCCTTAATATATTTTTAGTTAATATATCTGTATTGATGGTGGAGGATAATTATTCTATTTTATTTTACATGACATTAATCGAAATTACAGGTCAACGTTTGAAAAAAAACGTTATTATCATTGAAAAAATATCGCGGGATTATAGTCACATCCATACTATGATTACGACTCGAAATCCCGCGAATTGCATCCAAAACCCCGATCATTGCTTATAAACAAAGGTCGGAATAGGTAGAGCTAATTTGCCTAAACTGGATGCACCTTCATTCAATAATGTATTCCTATTTCGCTCACGCATGAATGAATATGCGTCAAGTTTAGGCAAATTAGCTCTACCTATTCCGATCTCTGCTTATAAAGTTAAGTTAGAATCCAAATATACTCCAAGATCTCTAACAGAGTTAACTTCACAAAGGGCGATGTCGTCTAACATATAATTGGTCATTAATGGCAACCGTTTTCTCGTGAATTTAATGAAGACACATTTATTAGCATTTGATACTCATGGGATTAGCAGAACACCAGCTTTTCACATTGCTCAAATCTTCCTGCAAACACTTTGCGTCTGCTTCCGAGTGAATCTCTTTATACATTTTGAGATCATCTGCGTACATCAAACATTTGCTATGCCTAATTGTCATCAATAAGTCGTTGATAAATCGCTGCCCCAATATTATAAGGTTCTATGTTACATTTTTTCCACAATATGAGTTATGATTAGTACGTAATTCTGCGTGTCTTTAGCTGTATTTTGCTCAAACGAGGCTCTTAATATTTTATTTATTTTATTTTATTTATTAAGGAAAACAAACAGCTTACATTATACATTAATATTATAACAGAAGTGAGTTATTCATAAGCCAACAAAGTTTTCACTAATGTATGTTACACTTTTAGGAATTAACTACACAAAGCTAGCAACTTATATTAAATCATGCACTAAAACAATGCTTAAAACAGTAACTCTAGACATGGATTGGAATGAAATAGTTTTCATAACTTACGATAAAAGGTAATTAAATTACCAAGTCATTTTAATCATCAACGAGTAGTCCAAAAATCCCGATATTATGGTTCTATGTTGTGGTTATAAAACTAACAAGGGTAACAAGGTACTAAAGTATAGTTCATATAGAACTGGCACATAGTTACGGATAAATAAATAAACTTTTTCGTACCGTGATAAAAAAACTGACCATCGCAATTTGATGACAAGACTTTGACGTTTAAATGTTAAATATACTTTAGGGCTGGCTTTGTGCACTTTTTTAGTTTTTGACAATGGAAATCGAAAATAGGAAATTAATCGTGAACAAGTACCTAGAAAATCCTTATTGGTCCGGAACCAAGATTGCTAAGTCCCTTAAAATTCCGAAAACCACTGTCTGCAGGGTTATAAAACGATATAAGGAGACCTTATCTTTCGAGAGGAAGACTCAAACCAGTCGAAGGTCTGGCACCAAAGACAAAAATCTGGAGAAGAAAGTTATAAGGTCAGTTAAGCAAAATCCGGGTCTATCTGACTATGATTTAGCCCGAAAATTTAAGGAAAATCGCAGTACCGTGAGAAGGATTCGCCTTCGAGCAGGCTATAAGAGTTATAGAGCTATAAAACAGCCAAATCGGACCGTCAAACAGAACCGGAAAGCCAAAACTCGAGCTCGACGACTGTACGACCAAGTTTTGACCAAATTCAATGGGTGCTTGTTATTGGATGACGAGACGTATGTGAAACTCGATTTTAACCAACTACCGGGCACTAAATATTATATGGCCGACGCAAGAGGAAATGTTGGTGAGAAATATAAGTTCATCAAACATGAAAAGTTTGCAAAAAAAAGTATGATATGGCAGGGTATCTGCAGTTGCGGTCTCAAGACACAAACCTTCATTACATCGTCAACTATGAATTCGAATACATACATCAAAGAGTGTCTGCAGAAAAGAGTTTTACCTTTCATTAAAAACCACGACAGCCCTGTGAAATTTTGGCCCGATTTAGCCACCTGCCACTATTCAAAAAAAGTTTTGGAGTGGTATGCAAAAAACCAGGTGGATTACATACCCCAAGAGCTGAATCCCCCAAATTGCCCTCAGTTTCGACCAATCGAAAATTACTGGGCAATTATGAAAAAAAAATTGAACAAGACCCGTAGAGTTGTCCAAAACATCGATTCGTTACGATCCACTTGGAACCAACAGGCCAAGAAAGTGGACAAAAGTATTGTTCAGACGATGATGAAATCGATCACGGCAAAAGTGCGATTATTTTTACATAACGAAGAAAAATGAATATTGTTAGT
This sequence comes from Acleris laterana, assembly GCA_963966035.1. NCBI lineage: Eukaryota > Metazoa > Arthropoda > Insecta > Lepidoptera > Tortricidae > Acleris > Acleris laterana. The sequence goes on from OZ014438.1 coordinate 20,536,510, forward strand.
CTTAATCTCATAAAAACATATATCTTCTTTTTAATTTTTACCAAAGTTGCTTTGTTTTATTAACATCTTAAATATTACGAGACCTTCTTTCAGTACCAATTCTATATGAACTATACTTTAATGTTTGTTAGATTGCTATTATTGTATGAGTGGCTATATTATAATATATTGGATTTGATACGATAACCTTTCATCATCAAAGTGAATTGCATTGCATGTATAAAATGATAAGTCATACCTATTTATAACACGATAATATACCGTGTAACGTGTGATCGATCTCTTCAACTAGAGAAACGTGGCCTGCGTCGTATAATTTTTCTAGTAAATGTCATTCTGGCACCTATTCTTTATTTGCAAATAAGAAAAAATTGGTACGTACGAGGGTTGCTATGAATATTTTTAGTTAATAAAAAACCATTTTTTTTTTTTACAAATTACTTTAATATTTTTCAAAATATACTCCTCCAAGTTCAATACATCGCCTTATTCTATAAAACCAATCCTCAAAAAATTTAAAAAATGCCTACTGCGGAAGGTCAAAGAAAAGTCGCTCAAATTCTAGTACTGCCTCGTTCGAGTCCATAAAAGTCCGGCCACGCATCATTTTCTTTATAGTGGGGAACAAGAAATAGTCGCACGGGGCCAGGTCAGGACTGTAGGGTGGATGCGACACCAGCTGAACACCTTTACTGGTCAAAAAATCCATTGTTATTGCCGCGGTGTGTGCAGGTTCTTGATCTTGGTGAAAAACTATTCCATGAGTGCCGCTCTTTGGACGATCCTCACCAAGTCTGTCAAATGCCTGGGGTAAACAGACCTCTGTGTACCACTGGCTAGTAACTGTTCTTCGATCTTCGAGTGGAACTACAGCTACTGGCCCCCCGCGGCGAAAGAAAACGGCGATCATTTTTTTGTTCGCTCTACGGCCACGAACGATTTTAAATGGCGGCCCGTCTTCCTCAAACACCCATTGCATAGATTGTTGCTTTGTTAGAGGGTCATAGCAGTATATCCAGTACTCATCAGTAGTAAGGATATTAGAAACCTGTTGGGAATTGCCTCCGTCGAATTTTTTGAGCATAAACTGGCACCAATCTACTCGCCGGGTTTTTTGCTCTTCGGTCAACTTCTTATATTTCAACACCCAAATTATTTACACAAAGCAAATAACTTAGGATAAACTGAAGCTCAAAATCTGACTTGGCTAGTTTTTTACCAGCAAGTCAATTATTTCGAAGAGTAAAATATGACCATACAATATAAAAATACAGTAATTTGCGTATAACAAATGTGAAAACTAGCCAAGTCAGATTTTAAGCTTCAGTTTATCCTAAGTTATTTGCTTTGTGTAAATAATTTGGGTGTTGAAATATAAGAAGTTATACTTAATAGCAAATATTGTTGTAGCAGAAAAAATAAGAAATTGTGTTTTTAATTTATTTTAGAATGTTGTAGGTATGTTCTTAATAAATAAATATCAGGATTATCTACGGAACTTGGCACCCATCTAGATCTCATTTTTTTGTCAGTGAAGTCGATAAACACGCATTGCATATTCTTAACATTGAACTTGGCTTGCATTTTCACATGTATGTTTTTGATGGGATATCATTTATTTTTGTCAAATAAGTTGGCATGCGTTTCAATAAACAAACATTAAATAATATTCATAAAATGTCCCGTTTCCTGCGTTTACGCACTGGTCTTTTTTCGCTGTCATTTTCTAAATTGTCCTGTACGTTTGAAACGCAAGAGCGCATTGCTATTTCATTTCATTTCCGGATTGCTATTTCATTTCATTCATTCATAGTATGTCATCTCATGACCTCATGTATCTTAAAAATCATGCTTTGAGATAATGGAGTTTAACGCGAATTTAAATGTAGTTAATACAGGTGATACAGAGACCGGATATTTTATTACCTATTAGGAAATGAGGTGAATAAAAACGGGTTGGAATGAAAATATTAAGTCCGCAGGAAGCTCGGTCGAATTTCACCCTCCCATACAAACGTAGTTAGTTCTGGTATGTTCTCAGTTTAATAAAAACTACGTGTTGGATTGTTGTGAAACTTTGATTAAGTATCTCTGTCTGCTTAAATAGCAATCTAGCAAGTCGTTTTAAAATGAGAGCGAAACTATGTTTGTATGGAGACCCCAGCTTCCCGCGGACTCTTTTAACCTTTTCGACGCTATGTCAGATATAAAGTCTAAACTCACACGCCAATGACAGCTAAACACCAGAGCTAACATCAACCTTACCTCATTGACACTCCAGTCTATTTTGCGCTGTCAACCATGACGGATATTTCCGTCGTTGGCGTTGAACCAGTGGTGCGGATATATCCGTCAATGGCGTGGAAAAGGTTAAACGATATACTTACCTACATTTTATTCAAATAAAAGAAGTTGTGCAAGACCGCTCTCTCATAATTTGGTACGTTTTAGTAGTGTTTTGCTTTGCTTAGTGCTTTTGCACTCGTATATTGTTGAGCAACCATAATTATTTATTATTAGAAGTGAGTATAGGTAGGTAAGTATTCTAGCAAGTCGTTTAAAAATGAGAGCAAATTTACATTTGTATGGAGAACCCAGTTTCCTGTGGACTCTTAAACCATACATATTCTATTCGAATAAAAGAAGATGTGCATGACCTCTCTGTCATAAATAGCTTCCTACTAATAATAATTAAAAAACATATATTGCTGAGCAACCATATTAATAAATTCAAGTAATCGATAAATCGAATCGCAGCCCATGAAATACTAATAATTACTGAGTATTCCGGTGAATCTGTGATCTTCATTCATCATCATCAGTTTTACTTCACCAAATAGTGCTTTTCAAAAGCATATATGCACGATATGTATGCTATATACTCGTATATATATACAAAATACCCAAATCGATATAGCTATACCCAAATTATTTGAAGAGTTCCCTCAATTTCTCCAGGACCCCATCATCAGATTCTGACCTGGTGACATTGGGACCAATCAGACAGTGTGCCCTTTCAAACAAAAAAAGAATTTTCCAAATCGGTTAATAAATGACGGAGTTCTGAGGTAACTAGCATAAATAATAAAATAAAATAATAATAATAATAAAACTTATAAAATCACTGTTTTCAGATTTTTTTATTTGTATACGCATAATTACCCATCTGTATGCCAAATTTCAACCTTCTAGGTCACCTGGAAGTGGGTTAGGTTTTTGATGATTAGTCAGTCAGTCAGTCAGTCAGCAGTCAGTGGTAAAAATGCCGATTTATAGACGTTTATATCTCAATAACCGTTTCACTTTTATTTATGAAATTTAGGGTTCTAGTTGATCTAAAGGGTTTTAATACATATACCAAATTTCATGTTTTTATGTTAAGTAGATTTGGAGTTATTGAGGGGTCAAAAGTGGCTCCAAACGGTTCGTGTAAATAACACGGCTGCGCTCGCCAGTTCCTTTTTCTTGAACTTGGCTGGACACGCTGCCGCGTGTCTAGATTATCAATTAGACTACATCCAGTTCTATATTATGATTTGGGCCATAAAATAATTTTAGTACTAGTTAAATACTTCGCTACAGACAAACAAAGTCCTATGTTACAGAACAGAATGTTTGTATAACGGTTCCAATGTTCTATGTAAGAAACTGTTTATATTTGGGTCATTATTTGGGCGTTTGTTCCGAATCACTTCCGTGGTCACATTTTTGTAGCAGTGGCTGTAGATTTCGATTTCGTTTCTGGTTAGGTATCTAAGTTTACCGGACATCTAACAAATATCCAAAAATGGCATCAAAATTATACGCCCAATTCTTCAAAAATATGTCCACAAAAGTGAGGCGGTTGAAACGCTCGAATAATGTCCCATTTATTAAATAATTAACTGATTACGGCGTATTTTTTTATTTTCGGCAACAGTATATTTGTGTTTCTACAATTGCTGAAACAAACACGTAAAATGTGACACACACAGTACTTTAAAAATAATGGAATGTAAAAAAATACTGTCTATCGATACTTATCAATCAAAGTATCAAAACCAATTTGCTAAAAAACCTACCTGCATATGCGATGATCGTATGTATTGCGTTTTCAACTCAAATTCAGATTCAATTTCACTTTTCACATGGTGATACTTATTGATCATCGTGTGCAAGATTTCCCTCGCACTGCCTTTGAGTATTTTGGGCATGATAAAAAGTTTTATTAATAAAATTCCGAACAAAAACAAACAGTATCAATAGAAACAACGGCGATTTTTGACGGAATAAAAATGTTGCTACAATTTAATTAGACTCTTAACTGTTTTCAGGGTTCCAAAATGGCAATAAACGGAACCCTTTTAGTGGCTGTTTTTTTTTTAGCTCTAGATAAGAAAAGAGAATTGGCGCAAGTTAGTATCATAAATACACTTCGTTTAACAATTATCGCAGAAACATTTTCAGCCGAATGACGCTTTAGCATAATAGTAGTAATTAGCATAACTGACTTAACGCATAACATTCCACTGGTAGAATTTTGAATAGCAGCAAAGCTATATCCATTGTAAAGGGCATTGGGTAAATTTGTTTCAAGAATATTGTCATTTTTTTTTTTCAGTGGCCACGGATGATTTTTACGTAGTTATATAGAGGACCTCGTAATACGCATAGATATATATAATTTATGGCGTTAAAGAATATCGGAGCAGAGATATTTAAGAATTAAGTGTTCAGTTTTTGGTACTAAAAGTACGCCCAGGGAAGAATATTAAATATCTCTGCTCCGAACTACTACTACTACTTGCAAATAAATGAATTTGATTTGGAATTTGAATTTTGACGCACTTAAGAGCACACATTACATACCTAACAAAACATGTTTATTTTTAATTATTGTATTATAATTTACCAGTTTTACTAATGGCCGGTCATCTTGAAAATATATGACATTTACAAATGACACCACTTTTACCCAAGCCCCTTTCATCCAAATCCGACCAGCGGTTGCAACGTGAAGGAGTAACAAAATAAAACCCCCTTTTATCTCCTTAGGGGTAGTTTTCCTAAATCGCTGAATTTTGTATTTTTTATTTATAAACACTACATACCAATTTCCAAGTTTCTTACTTCAAAAATAACTAATATGTCATACAAACTTCTATCTCCTCATTTATCGCCTTAGGAACAGTTTTACCAAAATCACTAATAAATGTTTTTTTTTTTAATTTGTTTGTACAGTAGCTTAAATAACATTTCCAAGTTTATAATTTCTGACTACAAAAACGACCATAGTTCTCCATACAAAATAATACCCCTAAATCCCTTCCTAATGCACTCCTAGGGTACCTTAAAAATATTTTCTCCAACTTCAAGTTCCTAGGTCCAGCGATTTAGGCTATGTGTCGATCGATCAGTCACTCAGTTTTACCCCTTTTCATCCCGTCGGGTATGAAATTATTAAAAAGGCTGAGACACGTATAAATAAATTTTCAACCGCCAATCTAAACAAAAAAATTATGGGTCAAATTTTTTTAATTAAATCAAGACTTAAAATTCATCCCCCCTTAATGGTAGAATTTCCATACATTCTTCCTTAGTGGATCTCTACACCGTATAAGATATTATGTACAAAATTAAAAACTAACAACACACTAACGAGTTGTAAGAGAGAGAGAGATTCACGCGCAGAGTGCATCTCCGTCCGTCAGATTTGTCTGGCTCATTGGGAATATTTTTAAATATACTATACTTAATAATATATATACAGAGTGTTTTTTTTAAATGGGACAGTATGGGGAAATCCGAATCTAAAGGAGATAGAGGAAAAGTGTCCAAGGAGACATTAGGTGTTTTAATGTAAACAAATTTGGCTCATTAAAATTTTTGGTCAAGCGTGAGTTGTTCTTAAAAAATTATAAAGTTGGTCAATTTTTTTTTTGACGCGGGTCGACTCTGTTTCATGTAAGGATTATTTCATTGATGGAAAGAAAAAAATCTGAACAGCAGAAGTTGGTCAAATTTAATGAAAACTGATCTTCATACAATTGCAGTATTCGCCTTTTAATATTGTTACAAGTGCCTAGGCGTGTAAAAAAATATTTAAAATTATTCCATTTTTAAATTTCGATAATCGATAAGAGCTCCATATGATTCAAGAGAAGAACATTTTTTTTAATCTTCGTAAACATCATGGCACGCGATAGTCTTGAAATTATAAAAAAAAAAAAACAAATTTGGAACGTAAGTTATTTCTGCAGCAAAGAATTCAAATTTGGAACGTAAGTTATTTCTGCAGCTGTGATTTTGTTTCCAATGAGTTCATGCTTGTAATTTTATTCATCATGGCGTTAACTAATTCACATAAAGTTGATTTGATTGAGGCGTATTTTCTTAATTATCGCAGTAGAGATAATGCACTTAAGTGGTATCAAGAACGCTATCCTGACCGTGTAGTACCGAATCGCAAGATATTTGATAGTTTAACACTTTAAACACAATTCACCATAAGTCTCTGTTAAATGCAACTAGAAGTGTCTTGAAGCGTGCTCGTACCTGCATAAGACAAGACGGCGGCCACATCGAACATTTACTCAAGTAATAAACCAACTGTATGAAGATTAGTTTTCATTAAATTCGACCAACTTCTGCTGTTCAGATTTTTTTCTTTCCATACAATGAAATAATCCTTACATGAAACAGAGTCGACCCCCGTCAAAAAAAAAATTGACCAACTTTATAATATTTTAAGAACAACTCACGCTTGACCAAAAATTTTAATGAGCCAAATTTGTTAACATAAAAAACACCTAATGTCTCCTTTGACACTTTTCCTCTATCTCCTTTAGATTCGGATTTCCCCATACTGTCCCATTTAAAAAAAACACTCTGTATATAGAAAATTCAACCTTCCTAAAATGACTTAAGTTGCCACATTTTTTACGACTAAAATTATTATGGCCCACAAGAAGTGTCTGGCAACTGTATAATAATAATATGTTTGTTTATAACAATACCATTTATATGAAATATGTAAAAACCAGCCTTCCAACTTTGACGTAAGTTGGCATGATTTTTTTCCACCTTTGATACCTGCTATCTGTAAAGCGACCCTCTTTCAGCTTAGCTAGTATCCATTCCTTTCTAAGTTTATGTTATACTAGCAATCGTAAAAAAAACATCCTAAAATCACGTAAGTCTGGGGTGACTGGGATCTCACTGTATAATTGATAGATAACTAACCGAAATCTTGTATAGAAAATTACATACCTACCTAATTACTAACGTCATGCTCACTGGAATAGATTAATTTAAGAATTCGTTACTTATTAAAACGATACGCTGTTGTACCCAGTATGTACTGAATTAGTACACTTTTTTCTTTAATGTACCTCCATAGATCGAGAATACAAATTATCTGAAGGTAGTTGGTGTGGAGCATCTCTCCAGCAACCCCAAATTCAGATAATTTGTACTCTGTATCTATTTAGGTATTTTTTAAAAGTATGTGCAAATTCAGTACATATTCGGCAATATCGGCTAAGCGGCACGGCGAGTGAGATTGGCCAGACAAAAGCGACTCTGTTAGGTTAGCTTAAAAAGCTCGAGAGTCAAATGCCTGCGATTTGAAATGTGCTTTGTTTTACCGCCCAGAGGGGCTATTGCCTAACGCACTCACAATCGCAGTCGGCTTCAAAATGGAACAATTGTTTTCATTTTCTATGCGGACAAGCGTCCGATTTTCAAAATGAAAACGATTGTGATTGCGAGTGCGTTAGACAATAGGCCCGCTGGTCGGTAATGTTAGGTACAGGCACGAGATTTAATTTGGTACCCACCTTAGGTCTAAAGTCAATCTGACATTCTACAACAATAAGGTTGAGTTTCGTTAAAGTTACAGATGACTTGACATCTCTAATGACATTGACGACTTCAAGCATATTTTTCTTGAAATGGGTCCCACATTAACACTCGTGACCGTACAACATGTTTGTCAGAGATTAATGATATTAAAAGATGTTGTTTTCCGGCAGCGGTAATGATGAAGGCGCTGACGTCGTTCTTTACAAACATCAAAGAGGCCGACAATGAGGATTCGTGTAGCGAGGACTGACGCGGGCCTGCCGCGCGCGCCGCACCTCCCGCGACGCACGCGACGCACGCGCACCGCGCGTCGCGCTCCTCGCGCGTCCCTCACACCCCTCATGCCCCTCATGCCCCTCATGCCCCTCATGCGACACATGCGACACATGCGACCGACACACCCGCTTACAATGTCTTCTATATTTTTATATACTAGAATCAACCAACACTGAATTCATAGAATAATAGATTATTATTATTATGTAATGCTTAATTAATATCGATGCTAGAAACGTTGTATAATATTTTTTGAAGCTGTAGTTATTTATAATGGTTCTAAAACTGTCTTCTTTGAATACATGACAGTAATTATGCTTGGGATGGATTTATTTTAAATTATTTGCAACTGTATCCCGGAAGTAAAATTCGTTGATATTGAAAAACTATCAGCAAGATGAAGACTATTTGCGGGTTTCATTGAAATAATTTTATGTACGAAGTTGATTATTGATTTACAAATTGCTAAAGGTTGCAAATGTAACAGTTGTAATTATATCTTACGTTGTATGTCCTAGTTGAAAATCACCATCATTTTATATTGTATACCTAGGAATGGCTAATCGAGAGCCGTTTCTACTGCTAATTTAATTCCAAATCTCCCTTGTAATTGGTGTTTTATAGAATAATAAATACTTAAAACGTGAGAATCTAAAGCAGAGCAATAAAAGTTTTCAAATCTAGTATAAGTACGTATAAAAAGCTAAAAAGCATATTTTAATAGAACATATATTACGGGGAGAAATAGAATTTATCTAAAAATATTTAACAAGCCATAGTAATAAAGTTTGTTACACAAATACAAAGTTGCCGCAAAAAAAGCAATAATTAAAATAGAGAAACCTACAATTATGTTAAATGATGGTTGTCTCCAAACCCTTGTAATTGGACTATGTTATGAGTTCAACATGTTGAATGATTTTATAATATTTAATATGTATATCACTTTGTTTTTATTGATAGACATAATTAATTAATAAAATGTAATTTCTAAAATGTAAAAAAATATTAAAAAAATTCTTTCGGCCGTTGTTCATTTGGTTTTGTGTATATCTTCATACCTTATGAATTTCATAAACGACTTATACACATTATTCTTTAAAGAAATTCAGTTCTTCAAGTTTGCAATTAGAACATTTCTTTAGAAATTGTAACTTTTATTTTATTAGATATTTTATTCTTTAGTTATAATTATATTATAGTACCTCAGTTAGCCATGATTTACAAAAATCCATCGTGCACCAGGCGACTCCGCGCCGGCCGCCCTTATGCCCTCGTCTTCACTTCCCTATTGACTCTGCTACTGAGTTTTATTTTTTATTACTATAGCTACTCTTGTCAGTTAATATGTATGTTATGTAAATAAACTTTTTATGAAATATTTTTTTTTTATCAATCCCGATTCAAACCCGAATCGTTACGTTCGTTACACTCGACACCACCGGAACCACTTGGAACCTTAAGGGATTTGACGTCTGGTTCCCACGACGTCACTCTGGCGGTGTATTCCCCGTGGTCCACCTATGTTGGTCCACCTATATGGATTACGGAGAGTAAACTGGTCAAAATCAATAGGTAGGTTTAGGTTATGTTAGTTCTTCAGAGGGCCCGAAGGGCCAAAACAATGTAGAAGTAGGAGCATGTTGCTAAGGTCCGCTAAAATACCCAGGTGGACTAACATGGGTGGACCACGGGGAATAGAGGACTCTGGCTACTTCCCTGAATGACCACTTCCCAAAACGTTATTTTTTTCAAACTGTCTACTTTGCAAAATAGACCTGTAGTGGGAGAAAAATAGGCTTTGATAACATTAGAGTTTGTTATTTTTTGATATGTCGTTGGAGGCATGTTAAATAGCAATAATCTAAAAAGTTAGAAAATTATAGTCGGGGGTTTCGGACATATTGACATATTTTAATTTTTGCCAATAACTTTGTAAATATAGAATTAAAGTTTAAAAAAACGGTGGCATATCGTATATCACTTTAATTTCTTTACAATATTCCGATTTTAGAAACCTGGAACACCTGCATTCTGGTAAACAAAAAAATGCTAATTACTTTGTAAATAATGAATTAGAGTAGCTGATATCGCACAATTATGATATAATCGATCAACTTAATACACTGGAAAAAAGTTAGAAATGTAGACTATCGGCCTGTCTAGATATTAACTTCTGGTGAAGCAGTAAAGCCAATATTGAATTAGAGTTTGTAGAGTTCATTTATAACCAGTCATGACAATGATCTCAGTTACCAAACAAAAGATTAGAAATATAAAATCATGGGGACACTAAATACTGATACGTAAAGCACTCCGTGATACGTAGGTATAATTCAAACTCGCGCGCGGGGCGTGCGCGCCTCGCTGTGGGAGCGATCGGCGGCGGTGCGGGGTTGCGTGGTGCCCTTGACTGCGGCGCGGCCGCGAGCCACGATCCCATCACTTTACTCAAAAAAAATTGCAAAGCGTGTTTTTAATTAATACATAAATATCAATGGAAAATAGTTATTTTGTTATACCTTCGCTAAAGGAAATGGAAAGACGAAACTTTCTCTTATTTATTTCTATATTGTTAAGTAGCATTTTATGAGTTGCCTTTTTTCACCCAGTACACTATGAAACTAGGAAGGGTGATTTAAAGCCGGTTTTCGTCCAGTTAGCTGAGTTGCCAGCTTTGGAGGACTAGAATAATATGGTCAAGTAATAAAATGTATAGACAAAAAAAATAACTTTAGTGCTAATATGCTTTATTTTAGGTTAGATGAAGCATTCAGTTATAATTGTCAGTTTTTTATAAAAAATGTTAATGATAAAAGTACCGATTTTACTAGTTTTCGTCCGCAAATTTTGGTTTTCGACCGAAAGTCTGTCAGGTAGTTTTCGACCATTTTGTAGATGAGCTAAGAAATAGTAAAAAAAACGGATTGGCTAACAATATCTATTATTGGTACTTAATATAAGTTTTCTTTCATATTACCAAACAACATAAGTATTATTTTAAAATAAATAAAATTTAGTTAATCCTTGTCCGAAAACTGAGGTGTAAATTTTAGTTTTCGTCCACTCCAGAGTAAAAGGCCGGAAATTAATGTAATAGTTTAGTCGTTTCTAGATTTCGTCCATATATTTAAATTGATTTTACTCGTGCAGCAATGACAATTGGGCGGACGAAAATGGAATGTCTAGTCGAGTAACCACCCAAGATCATTTTACATCAAACAAATATAAATCGGCATAGGTTATTACAAATTGAGACTGACACAAAATCACATTTGACTTTTCAGTTTTCGTCCAGAGGACAAGAATTAAATATTTTGCAGATTACGTAATTCAGTATTAGTTCACTAAAATGTTATATGTTTACCGGAGATAATATATGATTACACCGTAATTTTAAGTTCATTATATTTTAATTGAGCCTTATGCACAAAAAGAACCTAATACTAACACGCAAAAATACTTAAAAACCTTGGCGTGAAATGTCTTGGTATCACTAAATTTCCACGACCGCGACAACACTTTCGTAACACGAAAATTAAACACCAACCGTAGTTTTCATTAGTCTCAACTTAAATAATATATTCATGTTTGTGAAATTAATGTTTGGCTACTAAGGGTCCCAACGAGACCAAACATGCGCGAGTAGCTGATTTTATTTTACTATTCCAGGCTTTTGTTCTAAACAACACAGTCTACTGGACGAAAACTGGAACCGGACGGAAAACCGGCGAAATCACCCTACGTCACAGATAACATTAAGTTTTGCCCAACAGTTATTTATCTAACATTTTAAATTGACGAAACCACCACATAGATAGAAGGGTTCCGTGCGGTCTACTAAGGTAAATGTACGCTTCCCCGAATCTGCCGTATCACCGAATTCCTCATATTTTAAGCTTTTAGTCAGTACTTACAGTTGTTATTAAGTTGTGATTTTTTTTTCGCTAGCTATATACCTATCCCTTCCACTACGCGGCCAATCTGGCCATTTGCTGTCTCAGTCGGGACGCAACAATCAATTAAGTTAGTTGATCGCTGATCGCCATTTAGTATGGGAGTTCTTGTGACAATCGATAAGAAATCGCGTATACTTCATAAAACCGTATTACGTTACCTTTGTGTTTGAAAATGTGTTTTTTCAGTGTTGTTATTTAATTAGTTTTTGACTTCTGATAAATAAAGTGAATTTAGTGTGGTCATATTTATAGAAATTAACAAAAATGTGAATTCGGTGATGAGTTAACCCTGACTTTGACTGGAAGGTTTAACCGAACAGTGTCCGGAATCAGGGAAAGCGTACACATTTAAACATTTAAGCCGTCAATGTTTTAATACTAGCTTGAAGTTAATTATTAAATTATTAGTTTTACTACACATAATGTTAATGTTTTTTGATATAGAGTTGTAAAAATAATTATATAAAAAGGTAATAAAAAAAAACTGGTTTCAAAGACTGTTAAATAAGAAATATTTTAAATTTGAATAAAGGGTTTCTAGCTACCATATAGATAATCATTTTGAAATTATAATCAGATTTTTCTTTTTTTATTCAATTTGGTCACATTACACAGCATGACGTGTGTGTGTCAAAGGTGTGAAAATGATTTAAGTTTTTGGGTATTTTTTTTGTAATTTTGGATAAACCGCCTATTACTGGCTAACCTCCAGTTACTAACCAAAATGTAAAAATATAATTTAAATGAAGGGTTCTCAGTATGAGCAATTATCGAATTTCCTGGACAAAAACTACGTATTGTTGTATGGTAGGGCAAGATATGTACCTAATTTAACATTGTAAAATCCTTTTACTCTTATTTTACAAATAAATAAATTCGGATTCTGATTCTGATTCTGTCGAAAGTATGCACAGTAGCAAAGTTTTGGCCAGTAATTTAATAAACTGGCCAGTAACAAGCAATTTACCCTATCAAATACAAAAAAACAATCGTCTTGTTCCATATATGTACTATTTCCTTAAAATTCTTGACCTTGAATAAATAAATAAAAAATGCCTTTTGTTAGACCAAAGTTTGAGCACCACTGAGCGGCAAAATTTCATAATTTTTTCCCTAGTGCGGTGATGCGGCAGCCCGGTTCGGTATTATGTGCAAATCCAGTTTGGTTAAAAAACGGGGTAAGCGATTGAAAAACCTTTAAAAAAATTAAACACATTTGTAACCATGTAATTTATTTCCAGGTACATTAAAAGGGTGACAAATTTATTAAAGTAACCATTATTCTATTGATTATAATCGCATATAAATCCCACACCTTATTAAAAAAATAAACGTACGTCGAAACGTACGTTTTTAGGTTCGGTTTAGGTTTACTTTACTAGGTTCATAAAATCTAATTTAAAACCACTATCTTATAACGTGAATTAAAAAACCGGGCAAGAGCAATATCGGACCATGCTCAGTGTAGGGTTCCGAAGCCGTTAAGTACTAAGAAAAACTAACTCAAAAAATAGCAAGTATGAACAAATTTTCTATTGAAACTTATTTGGGGCTGTCTTAGAAGATTTTTAGTAGGTATTAACACTTTAGGTAATCATCCTTTAATTCTCAAGAATCAATCAATTTCGGTTAATTAGACCTCGCGACAAACTTAACTTTGCCGTTCGAAAACTGTTATCCCCATACATGGCATAGGTTGCGGTCAGTTTACCAACACCGCATATAACAATAAATAAATAATTACGTGAAGTACCTATGGGAGGTAAGATAACCTACCCTTTTTTAAGATTTTATTTTACCACTTAGTCTGCGTGACTAATATCAGTACATGTATATTCATGCCAAATAAAAGCTAGTACTACCTAGTACTGAGTCTAAGCTGAGGAGATGGCGAGACTATTAAGGGTTCATACTCATACTCATACTCATACTCATTTATTGGTTCGTAGTTGGATTACTGGCCATCAATAAAATTTTTGAAGCCGCTGCTAGGAAATTGTTTTTTTTAAGAGATAACTAGGGAAAATCGTCAGTAACTGGCCACCCCCCGGTAACTGGCCACTTTGCAATAAAATGAGTTAAGAAAAATATTTGTTCACATTTTTGCGATTAAACTAGAATACCTAGATCTTGAGTTATTACCCGGAGTAGGTACTGTCCCAGTAGGTATCTTTACTAACAGCGTCAGTAAGAAATTTCTTGGTGGCTAGTAACTAAATGACACTTTCTAAAGTGGCTAGTTACTGGCGATTTACCCTACTATTGTAATACTAATATACAGGTCGTTTTTTCAATGAGTGTCCAAATTTTAGAGACTATCTCTGTAGGTCATACTCATTAATATTTAATATGGGACCAACATCCAAATCAGCTGTTCCATAGGTACCTACAAACTTCGAGAGCTAAACAGCCGAAAGTTGATCAGTATGAGTAAGGCCCTGTTGTTTGATCAGTAGTTAAAGTAACTAATTGTTAAATTTTGAAAAAGGAATTGAAAATTTGACACATTTTCTTGAGATTACTTCAAATTTTCGATTCCTTTTTAAATTATAACAATTAGTTAGTTTAACTACTGATAGTACTGATCAAACAACAGGCCCTTAGTCCCTAAAATTTGCACACTCATTAAATAAACGCGCTGTACATCTTTCAGCTTTAAACTGCATCTAATAATATGCGCACGTAAACAAACAATGATTGCGAAAATAATAATGTTTGACGAACGCAGGGCGTGCGCGGCGGCGGCGGGGGGCGAGGTATCGCTCCCTCGGTCGCCTACGGCTCCCGCGCGCCGGCCGCCTTTAAGGCCCCGCGCGGGCCGGTTATGAATTTCGCGCCTTTTTAAATAGATTATACTGTTGTACTACAAGCTAAACACAGAAATTTCTAAATTTCTGTAATATGGCTGCAAACCTTCTTTTACTGTAGTAGACTTATCTTTACAGACTTTAATTCAATATTAGACGTTTTATGACAGCAAACGCATATATCTTTTGAAGCAGATATCTTATTGCTCTAAACTTTTGGTTTGTTTATTAACTTAAGAATTGAAAGATATTGCTGTGGATTTTTCAAACTCTAATTCAATATTGGCATAATAATACACTAATTCTCGTTTGACTATGTCCCAAGCTAAAAAAAAATCTAACAACTTAATAGCATAAAGCGACAAACATATCATAAACGATAAAGCAAAAACTTTGCACACTAATTCAATATTCATTAATGAGCAATAATAAAATATAAATACCTCATTAATACCTAAAGCTCGTTCTAACTTTTCGCCATATTTTACAAATATGCTTAGAAATATGTCCCATGCCACTAAGCAAACTTTTTTCAACATTAGAATTTTAAAAACTTGTAGGGCAATAATTCGGTCCCACTATTGGGCTAAAAGGACAGCTTTTCAGTCGGGGCACTTCCTAAATTACAAGTTTTCATTTTTAACCACTTCCTGGGGCCCGTTTCACGAAAGGTTGTTAGTTGTGTTACAAGTGGAAGTGTCTTTATGCAGTGTAAATGGGGCAAAAGAAAAGGCATTTTGGGAAATTGACCTCTTAGGAAGCTTACAACATGGGAAATACAAATTTTGATAAATGGAGGTTTTGAGAAGTGTTTTGATAAAAAAAAATGGTTTTTGGTTTTTGCTTGTTTTTTTTTTTTGGAATATGCCATGGGGCCTTCGGACACATTGGTACAATTTCCATATTTGTACAAATGCTTTGGCAGTGCGAGTTTGTACAATTTTTAAAAAGGAATTTTCCATATTTGTACAAATAAAATTTTAAACTATAAATGGTGTGATACTTCCTGGCCACGCCACTGACTCAATTTGAATCCTGATTATCGTAAAAAAATGTACAAAAAATGTACATAATTTGTACGTTATTAAAAAAAAGTACTATACTAAGGCTTTGGAGATTTTGAACAAAATTTGTGGCATGGTTCCTAGCCACACAAATGTGTTGCTGAGGAATAAAAACCGCTTTTTTTATTAAAAAAAAACAAACTTAATGAGAACATGCTACTTCAACATAACTAAACCATTCTGCTTGTGAATAAAGTAGCAGTATTAAAACAAAACAAAAATAATACTTTTTTTAACCAACTTATTAATTATTTTTAAACTCTTACATATTTAGTCACTTGCCAAAAGCGTAGGTATATAAATCGTCACATGTGTTAACTTCATTATTTTTTTCAGTCAACTTCTCCTCATATGTGATGTCACATTCGTTAGTGTCGTTATCGGATGTTGTAAGTTCTTTTTTTAATAGAGGCAATACCCTTAGTTTATTCAAACACTCTAAGACGCTGATTTTATTGTTGAGTAGTTCATCCAAGATTGATTGAATCCTTTTATTTTATATACTTTGGGCGGGCCTTCTTTTTTTCACTTCTATATTATTAATCGCACGTAAAATTTTAAAGTCGTTACGTTTCGCTTCCTCTTTTAGAAAAGATACCACGTAGACGAGTGAGTCCTTGAGGACCAATGTCCCGATTTACTTTCCTGTGCCAGCCTTCTACATTGTTTGTGGTTCGGTGTTGGTCTCCGTAACAACTTAACATTTGCATCATTTTAGGCGTCAGCCACTGCTTCTCAAAATATTCGATGAAATTTATTACATTATTCGTTTTCTTTGTGATATCTTTAATAGTTAACCAACGTTCCGGGATGTAGTGACAAGGCAAAAGAGCTAACGCTGTTGTCAAGTACGTAAATTTTATCTCTGAGAGACTCCATATTTAACAACTTTGCTTTTCGTGTAACTGCTTGGCAATAATGAAAGAAACAACCTTTGCATTTAGTGTGCGGAAAAACTTTTTGGGTTGCATTCATCATTGCAGTTTCATAGTCTATACGAAATGTTTTCGGTTGCCAGTTAGGAATTTTTTGCAATATCAAACTCAGCATTCTAGTATAAGTTTCTTCTGTTTTGTTTGGCAGTAATATGTACACTAATGGAAATATGATTTAGTAGCGAGATGCCTACTATCGGCCTTAGTCTATCTTGTATTTTTTACTTGCAGTATAAAGCATAATGACAATATTTTGAAAAGTCCATACATATCATCGCATTATGCCGAAAATCGCGATCTGGCGAACATTATTCTAAATAGACCAAAGAGTCGCATAATGCCGACTTTCGTTCTCACCAATGTTTTTGTTATTTGTTTTGCCTACAAAATGTACAATCAAAAACAAAACACTAATTGTATGAACATAATAAGGATTTTATTTAATGAATTCTAGTAGTAAATAATTAAATAAATCATATTTTTAAGGCTAACCAGTAACCAAACACTCCTTCCCAATTAACACAAAATTATACTTCAATTACCAACAAAGTCAACGTTTTAATTCATTATTAACCTTGAGAATGATTAAAAAACAAGTGTTATACTTATCCTTATTAAAAAAAACGAACTTTGCTTAGTCTACGTAAACAAACCCCTATTTCAAGGTGTTGATGAATTTTCGGTGCTGTTTATATCTCCATGTATGGAATAAATTTGGTAAAATGGGTCCGAGCAAGATTTGAAAGTTCCGTCTCCAAAAAAGTCATCCACAAATGGAAGTATTTTCATTGCCTCTACAGTCATAAACACTATAATTTTGTCGTCGCATCCATCATTAATTATTAAAAAATCGTTGGCCAAATAGTCAGGAATTTCCACTTCCTTAACTGCATTAAATTTCAATTTACTGACATTGTATTCTTGCCTTCTGCAATTGTAAAGTCCACTTTTTATCGATTCGAATGTAGGCACTTCTGCTACAAATTTCATGCCTTGATCCATCAAATCTTTAAAGCTTTCATCATACAGGGTGTTAGGTAGAGCGTTGTCAAAAAGAAACAGGCGAGTAGAAGAGACCATTAGCTATCCATTTCAGGTACTTTAACCCTTAATTTGTCTAAGGGCTATTTAATACCGTTTTTTTTATAATTTTATTACAAGACTCCGAAATTCGACCTTTAAACCCCGAATAAAAAGGAACTACTTGGTGTATTGACAAAATTTTAATTTTGATAGATTGTTAAATGTTGTGGTGTTCAAATAAAACTGTTACTGGAAGCGTAAAGCTACTTTAAAAAATAATGGGGGCTCCCAAAGTTTCAGAAACCGATAAAGAAATTTTTCAACCTCAACTTTACAATAAAATTAAAAAAAAACCAAAGTGATTACAATTCTTCCAATTTCCTAAAAACATCTCCTGTTCACGCCAATTCTAATGGTATGCCACATGCATAACAAAACTCTTACCGCCTGTTTCACAATCGACAAGTAAAGGATATTTGACGGATAAGTTTAGCCCTTCTTTGTCGTACACTTGAAAATAGACAAGGAGAGAGACCACTTTATGTGACAGATAAATTTACTTGTCGATTGTGAAACAGGCCCTTAATAATTCGAGTTATTTGCTAATAACTTGTTGAATGTGGTGAATTCGATGTTTGAGAAAATTTACTTCTCTGTTCATTTACCACGTCTTACACTTACCGCCTGTTTCACAATCGACAAGTAAAGGATATTTGACGGATAAGTTTAGCCCTTTCTTTGTCGTACACTTGAAAATAGACAAGGAGAGAGACAACTTTATGTGACAGATAAATTTACTTGTCGATTGTGAAACAGGCCCTTATTCTTTTTCGTATTGCCATAGAGGGTACCTAGATTAAAACCTCCTCGATACTACCTACATAAAGTCCAGTAATTAATGGCCGGTATTTGACAGCTTTTGACATGTCGGTGATTTTTAACCCCATCTTTATTGTTACCCCATTATCGTTGAGTTGTGTTAGTATTTTCGTTAAGTTTATTTTAATTAAATTGTTACAATGGCGGCTTACTCCTCCGAGGAGTATGCCGACATGTTACTAACCTATGGAAGAGCTGAATCAAACGCAAGCCATGCCCAAAGGATTTATCAAGAACGCTATCCTGACAGGCGTGTGCCCGACTGCCGCACGTTCTCTAATACGTACCGAAACCGGGAATTTGCAGTTTCAAGAGCCTCGAGTAAACGCTCATCAACCAAATGCTGCCGACGATGAAAGTGTGTTGGACCTTTTCGACCAGAATCCCACCATAAGCATAAGAGTCGCTGCTGAAATGCTTGACTTGAGCACATGGAAGGTATGGTCAGTGCTACGGGCTGATGGAAAACACGCTTTTCATTACACTCCTGTGCAAGGTATTTACCAGTTGTTCAAGATAAAGTGATTGAACATGTGATATTTCACACATTAGCATATAAACTAAAAAAAAATTATAAAAAATTCCAAAGTACAGTCGACTACAAAGAGATGTATACACTTTTGCCCCTTATTGAATTGCTTGGATACATCTCTTTGCAGTCTACTGCACTATCAAAAATAACATAAATGCTCAAACATTCAATATACCTAAAAGCATGCATAATAAAATTATAAAAATGATAACAGTATCATTAACGCGGTATTATTACCGAAGTTAAATAAATAAACATAAATCACAAAAGGTACAAAGCATCAAAAAACAAATACTCATCATTCTATATAAGTATTTTTAAAAGACAATGCGTAGGTAATCACAAATTCAAAATACGTATGGTAGTAATGATACTACGAGTATTTACCTACTCGGTAACATCATCAAAAACAAAAACTTCTGATGTATCTTCGGTTTCTGTAGCCGACAAAGGTAAACTTCTCCAGAATTCCATTCTGTTTACTGGCATCAATGGCCCCAATGGCCCCAATTTTTGTATTATATTTTGTTTTCTGGTAGACGTGATACCCTTAGGCGTACATCTTTAATCAGGTTTTGGAAGTTTTTTCGATTTTAAACAGTTCAATTGGCTGTATTCTGTAGCATCAAAGTCTGTTTTGTAATAAAGACTGTAGTTTCCTCTATTTACCATGACTTCCACTATATCTTTTAGATATACCCTGTTACCAGGGCTGTTTTTGAGTTTCTGTTGTGAGACGTGAGACTTGAAAATAAAGTAATCGGTTATTTCCATCTTTTTAACATAAATTTTACCAGAGTTTGCGATCTCGACGGCATGGGAAAAGTCATCATAATCGTTTTTAAAATAAACATTCTTATGTTAAAGTAATAGGCAGGTACAGTCAACGTCAAAAGTAAGTGATCAAAATCAACATTTCAAAATATCTATTGTCATGGCATCCCAAATATAACATGTTATATTAAAGTGCTAAATTAATTGATGTTTTAATTAGTCAAAAGAAAGTGATCATAACAGCTGTGCAAAACAGAAGCCTGACATGACATTTCTATCAAAAGCGTCAAACGTGAATTGAATACCAAAATAACGACATTCCAACAATATCGGCAAAAGAAGGATTTAAGGCAAATAATTCCAAGATGTAATAAAAACTTATTTTAAATCTTGGCGTAAGGGAGATTGCTATTTTGTCACTTCGCATGTTTTTCGACGAACATAACCGATATTAACCGAAGTACTCCGAGGTTGTCCCAAACCAAGATTTTATACTTAAAACTTTAATTCGAAATGTTCAACGATGCCTTAAACTGTCATTGAGTTTTCAAAAATCGAAATAATGGTGATCACTTATTATGACACGTTATTGAGCTCATTTACTTTAGATCAACTACAATAGTCCGTAGCATTTGACTTAATGTATTGTATAGATAATTTTGGGACCCTATTTCATCAGTTTCTTTTGCTGTTGACTGTACCTACCTACATAAACCGTATTACTTTGACAAAGAAGATATCCTGCACGCCTAACTAGTCAGTTAACTAATAAAATAATTTTTTGTGTTGATCGATATACAAGTTTATTAAAGTTTCTACCTACCTAGTATTGTTTGCAGTGTTGACAATGTGGTTGCAATCATTAAATTTGACTTTTTTATAACTAAGTACTTGTTTTATTTACGAACCTTATGAATGCGGAAGCTAATACAAAGTACGTTGATAAAGATAAAAGATATTTATTCAGTAAGTAGGCCGTACGGGCACTTTTACACGTCAAGAATCTACCAGCGCTTCCCAAGAGGAGACACTGCTGAGAAGAAACGCCGCAAGAAACTCAGCAGTCAGTCATTTTTTAAACATATTACAATGGTACTACTTAATCTAGCATTAAATAAAGCAATAAATATTAAATTCAATATAATATTAAATAACATGCGTAGACCAGCAGGAAAACATGCCAAAAATGTTATGTGAGAGATAAAGGAAGAAATAGGAGAAAAAAAAAAAAACACTTACATTTGTTTATAACTTATAACACGGTGCAAGATGACCACATAAAAGTTTCGATACGTATCAATGGTGTCCCCTAGACAAGATAAAGCTTTTACAATTGATCAAATTATTATTGACTATGTTTCGGGTTTAGACCATGCATTTTTGTCTGTTAGATAGTCCTCGACCCTATAATACGCTTTTGACATTAACGACTTTTTCAAGTAATTTTTAAGTGCTGGAAATGGTAACTTTAAAACTACGTCAGGTAATTTATTATAGAAATGAATGCATTGACCAACAAATGATTTATGTACTTTACGGACGCGGAATTTTCGAATAGCGATTTTATTTTTATTTCTAGTATTTAAATTATGTATATCAGAATTCTTGGTGAAAGAATCTAAATTCTTAATAACATAAATAATATTTTCATAAATAAATTGAGACGCTACAGTTAAGATATTCATTTCTTTAAAAAGTTCTCTTAAGGAGTCACGGGAATTTAGGTTGTAAATAGAGCGAATGGCCCTTTTTTGTAAAACAAATATAGTTTGTATGTCAGCAGCCTTACCCCAAACCAGAATACCGTACGACATGACACTATGGAAATAACTATAATAAACTAAGCGAGCTGTCTCAACATTGGTTAATTGTCTAATTTTCCTAACGGCGTAAGCTGCCGAGCTTAGTTTACCTGCCAGTACAGATATATGGGGACTCCATTGCAAATTTTTATCTATTGTTATGCCTAGGAAAACTGCCTTATCTACCATTTGCAAACACTCGTCATTTAGAAAAGTTCTAGAATCTACCGGTTTAACGTTAGGCAAAGCGAACCTAACACATTTAGTTTTCCTAGCATTGAGTAGCAAATTGTTACTAGTAAACCAATTAAGTACTTTACCTAGCGTGGCGTTTATCCTAGTGTAATTGACGGATTTACGGTCTACCTTGAAAATCAACTTGCCTCAACGAGAACTTCGCTGCCTCCATGCACCGGCGCGACGCCAACGTCTTTCTTCCGCAGTGATCGACTTCCGACTGATTAAGCGACTAAAGCGAGAGAAAAAACAACACAGATCCTGACTAGAACGCAGTAAAGTATGATCTCACTGCAGTGAAATTTATTAACATTTTTTTAGTTACCAATTAAAATGCAGTGAAATGCTCTCATACTGCTATTTATTTAGCATTAAGTTATTTTTCAACCTGAAAACAATGCGAACTATACTGCAGTAAGTAATAAAGATACTGCATTTTAGGCAGTAACACTCGTGTTCAAAATTGATATTGCGATAAAAGTAAAAGAAAGTGTTTTGACTTTGTCGCACTTCAGTTGGTTTTTCACTATGAACCTACTTGACTAATACTAAATAAAATACTTCATTCAAGCACGAAGCTGCATTTTAATATGTAGTTCATAGGAAATAAGTAAGTGATCAACTACGCAGTATAAAATTTTTGGTACAAAAACTACTTACTGCGTTTTAGTTTACATTCTTAAATATTTTTTAAGCTGAAGATTACATTTTTTTTGTGGTAATAAAGATAGTTACTTACTGCGTATTACCTGGTAAAGTGACGGGTCGTTGTAGACGTAACTGCTATCACTGTATTTTAGTTAGTATTACAGTACATATAGACTAGCTGTGTAGGGTTTACTGCTTTTACAAATTGGTTTTTTTCATCGTGTAATCATCGGATCAAAAAATAGGTTAGATCACTGTGTTCCTTATAGCGTGCCCGTTAAAATTCAAAATTCAACTGAAAAACTCGAAAAAACCTGTTACTGCGTTTTAGGGCCTGCACGGCAGAGATGTAGTGCAAATTGATTTTCCTTCGTCCTTTATCGGAAAAGTTCGTATTTATCGTGCTCTCTCAATTAGCTTCAGTACCCATCTTACAGCCGTAGGGGTTATTCGCATCAGCAGACGAATATATATATAGAGTGGCTAACACGCAATTCAAATATTCGCTATAGTTTTGATTATATTTACAGTTTACTTATAAAAAGGTTGTATTGGTTGTATTACCATGCCGAAACCTCGAAATCGGTTAAAAAATCCAGTCCAAGGAATTATATTTAATATATACCTGTATTTCTTATCAGAAAATAGCAAATTCAAAAATAGCAATAACTCAGAGTATTTTGGCAAAGTTCAACAGCGAATTTCGGACGCAACAGGCATATCTAAACCTACAATAAGAAAATTTTTGAACCAGGAAGAAGAATATAGAAAAAATAAAGATGCCATCACAAACAATATTAAGCTGGGAAGACCACGCAAGAAATTCTATCTAGATCTTGATGATTTTGATTACGCAGTGATACGACGAATGGTTTATAACTTTCATCTGATTTATAAACAAGTTCCTACAATAAGAGCACTAAAGTCCAAATTAATAGAAACAATGAATTTCAATGGCTGTGATTTTACACTAAGAAAGATACTACGCCAAATGGGTTTTCTATTCAAGAAAATTACTAACAATAGAAAAATGCTGATGGAAAAAGGTGACGTTAGACTTAAAAGAGTAAAGTACCTGGACTTAATAAGGAAGTACAGATCTGAAGGCAGGGATATTGTGTATACGGACGAAACTTATGTTCATACATCCCATTTAACAGGGAAGTGCTGGATCGATTCTACGGATAAAGGAGTGAAACAGTTAATCTCAAAAGGTCAACGCCTTATTATAATACATGCAGGTAGTGCCAAAGGATTTGTACCGGGTGCTCTACTTATGTACAAGTCTACTGATAAGACCGGTGATTATCACGATGCCATGAATAATGTCAATTATGAAAAATGGTTACAGAATCAACTTATTCCTAACTTGTCTCCAAATTCTGTATTAGTAGTAGACAATGCTGCTTATCACAATAAATACGTGGAACGCCCGCCCAACTCTAATACCGCAAAGCCGCTTATGATAAACTGGTTACAAAAACACAATATTCCCCATGATT
This sequence comes from Acleris laterana, assembly GCA_963966035.1. Classification (NCBI taxonomy): domain Eukaryota; kingdom Metazoa; phylum Arthropoda; class Insecta; order Lepidoptera; family Tortricidae; genus Acleris; species Acleris laterana. Next base: position 20,560,790 of record OZ014438.1, read on the forward strand.
CATCATTTCCTAAAATACAACTATACGAAATTATTTGTCGACATAAAGAAGACTTTGTAGAATATTCCATTGACAAAATTTTACATCAACATGGGCACGAAGTGTTAAGGTTACCGCCATACCATCCCGACTTCAACCCTATAGAAAATATATGGTCACAGATAAAAGGTTACGTATCAAAAAGGAACATAGACATGAATATGGGTACAGTAAAAAAATTGATTGAAGAAAAAATAAATATGATTGGCCCGGATGAATGGAAGAAAGTTTGTGATCATGTCATGAAATGTGAAAATGAATATCGGTCACAGGAACACTCGATGGATGATCACATCGATAGGATTGTAATTAACGTAAATGAAAGCACTGACGAATCTGACTATGATATGATCGATGACGGTTACTCAGATTGTGAAATAGAACATGTTGAAAATATCGACCCAAATATGCAGTAGGTAAAATATTAATGTTAAGTACAGTCACTGGCATAAATAAGTTATCATTTATGAACCTAGTCACTTTAACGTCAGTTTGAAATGTCATACGAAATTGTCCAACGATTAAAAGCGACAAGGTATAGAAATCATCACTTATTTATGACGGTGACTGTACCTATAAGCATCATAGCGGGCCTAGTATGAAAGTCTTCATGTCGTTTGCATCCCTCTCACACGCGGGTTATTTACTTAGGTGCGAGAGGGACGCTAATGACTTTTTTTTTTCATACTAGCCCCGTTAGTAGATGCTGTTTTTAAGTAGGCAGGTATTGAGTTTTATTCTTGTAAATATTTCCCAATAAGCTTTATTTTGTTGTACTTTATGTTTTAATGTGAAGATAATGTTTTGTTTACTAATGGCAATAAAACTGAGTATTTTCAAAGTTATTGAAGGTGGTTGTAACATCTCTATATTATACAGTGCCATATGCTGTCATTTGTCACTTTGTCATTTGACACTAAATAATAAAGTTCCATTTTAATGGACATGAAAACGTCACTCATTTAATACAATCATTGATTGACAGTTCGGTGCCATCGTATTCCGATTGAGATCCGAGTTTTCCCGAAGGAAAATCATTTTGCATTACATCTGTAATTTGTAGTTGTACCAATATGGAATTGTACGAATGTGGAATTGTACGAATGTGGAATTGTACGAATGTGGAATTGTACGAATGTGGAATTGTACGAATCTGGAATTGTACAAATATGGAAATTGTACCAATGTGTCCGAAGGCCTGGAAATTACCTACTGAATACAATTTATACTAAGTGTATATTTTACAGTTTTCCAAAAGACCCGGAATTGAAAAAAATATGGACCGCCTCATGCAGCAGACAAGCAAATTGGGTGCCTACGCGTACTAAGGACTGATTCGAAATGGATTTACCAAATTCAAAACTGCTTTTTTGTTAAAAATAAACATTTATTGCGGCTTAACTTTAAATAAACTGAGAGAATGCATTATTTAAACTATTATTCTCGTATTTTCTTTTTATTTTACTTTCTCTCCCACTCCTGTCGTAACTTTTGGCGAATACCCTCCATTGATTTGATTTGATTTGATTTGATTTGATTTACGCAGGACTCCCTTGACCAGAGCCCAGTACCGCTCAATAGGGCGACATTGTGGGACATTAGGGGGATTCATGTCTTTAGGCACTATTTGGACGGCATTATGTTCAAGGAAGCTGAGGGTATCTTTGGCATAGTGGGATGTCGCAAGGTCCGGCCAGAATAGTGTTGAAGAACTGTGCTTTCGAACAAAAGGTAACAGTCGTTTCTTTAAGCACTCGTTGATATAGATTTCCTTGTTGACTGTGCCTGTTGTGACAAAGGCCCGGCTGCGATCACCACATTGACAAATGGCTTGCCAGACAAGATATTTGGAGCCAAACTTTTCCATTCCGATCGTCGTTTGTGAATCTGGAAGAGTCTCTCCTTCTGCGATCGTATAATACTGATCACCTGGCAATGTAGAAAAGTCAGCCTTGACATAGGTTTCGTCATCGAGTACCAAGTGAAAATTTTCAGTGCCTAAAAAGTCGTACAATTTACGCGACCTCGTCTTGATGGTTGCTTGTTGTTTCGCCGTAGTTTTGGGCACCTTAGACTTCTTCTTGGTCTTCATACCAGCACGTTTTTTGGCACGTCTTACCATAGATTGGCTCGTAGAATTTTTTTTCGCTATATCTCGTTCAGACATACTGCGATTCTTGCGAATTGTTCGTAAGATATTTCTTTCGAGGTTTGGGTCCCGCGGGCCTCCGTGTTCTTTAATCCTCGGCTTCTGGGCCGTGGACAAGGTCTCCAAGTAGCGTTTTATAACTTTATCAATAGTTCTGCGATGGATTTTTAATTCTTTTGCGATGAAATGATTGGGACGGTTAGGATTTGACAACCATTTGGCAACGATTTCTTCTCGCCGTTGGATTTGATTCATTCTACCGTTTTTTAGGGAACCAGTACAGAAAATATTTTGTGAGACAATATTTTAATGACAATGACAGTTATCATTTTTAAAAGTTTTACAAAATAGGTTGAATAAAAAAACTCAGAAAAATAATTTTGAATTTGGTAAATCCGTTTCGAATCAGTCCTTAGTTCCACATGTTCGAAACATTTTGATGCAAGTCAGTATCGAATGCTACCAAGAAGAGGCGAAAGTTAATAGATTTTGCTGTACCTACTTTATGTTTATGTGAAAAAGTAGGTATATTTAGTATTTTAGTAAGTATTTCACGTTTCACTCTCAAATATTTACTTATACAAACAAAGACCAATGACCATAGTATTTTAAAACTTTCATAACTTTGTCAAATATGATCTAATACAAATACAGTCAATAAGGTTTCTTTTCATAAAACAATAATAAGAAACATTGGACTATAATCTCCATGAGTGGTCAAGAGGGCAAACATTGTGAAAAATATATAATTTTAAATTTATTAGAGGATATGTACACTATTTTTCCTTCGCTATAACGATAGTGATAATTTATCTGATTTGTCCTATTGTTGACTGGTAGAAGATGATTTATAATATTAGGTCCTCCCCTTATACGAAATGTCTTCTTAGTGCAAGAAGAACAAGGAATTAACTATTAAATAATTATAATACTCGCTACTTTATATACTTATGTATAAAATTGTTAACAAAGATAAATAGAAAACATCCAACTTTTGCGTTATTTTTATTAACTATTTCACTAACCAATAATATCCTATTACGATGCTCGTAATAGTTTATAGGTACTAAAATTGTATGCTTGTTCTAATGTCAATAAAAATATCGATATTAGCTATCGACGTAATCCTCGCACCGTAGGTTATGCCGCTTACATTCGCATCTACGTATTCTTAAACTGCGTTTATACAAAGTCTTTACTTACATGTGTGATATGTTTGTGTGCATTAAAATGTATATGTGTTAGATTTTTGTCAAAGTATTCGTGTGTAATGACACAGATAGTTTTTGCATTTGTAAGTAATCTTTTGCATGTGTTATTTCTTCACCCCCCGCAAATCTCGGCAGACATGATTGTACTCGAATATGACCTATAAGGCGGCTCCAGGTAATATATGCTCTAAGTTTTAATCACACATCCATATTCAAAGAAAATGATTTTGGAAAAAGGAAAAAGTTTCAACCATGATAATGGGCGCAATAGGAAATAAAAAATGTCCCGTGTAACTACCAGAGCAGTTAGTGGTAACACGGGCAAAAAAAAATACCCTTGTTACTACTGGTAGTAATATGGGTACTAACACGGGTAACGCCACAGCATACTAAACCTAGGTTAAACTTTGACACAGATACAAAATATAGACACCGCGAATAAACGCCACTGACCGTGTGAGCATTTAGCGCTTCAAAGTTTTGCACAATCGATTTAATCATATTTTGACGATTGTGAAATAGGGACTAAAAGACACCTAATATTTTGAGAAATTAACTGTGTTACCTGATTGGTCGATTTTAATATAAGTAGCTGTATTCTTGTTGGTTGATACCAAATACAAAGTTTTTTGTTCGTACGTTTTTTCGCTTAATTTTGCATTTCATTTGACGGTAGTTTTCAATAAAAATGTGTATAGCAATAGGGCTTTAATAAAAACAAAACTTTATTGATTCCTTTGTGTGACGAAAGTTACCCATAGGTATAAGTAGTTTGTATAACTAACTTTCGTCACACAAAGGATGCGATCGTGATTTTGTTTTCGTTATGCCTTTAATTATGTACAATATTTTTGAAAACGACCCTTGAAGCCTAGTCGTAGATAATAGTAGATTATACACCGAGGGGATAAAGCACAGTTTTATGTCACGGGCGCGATATTGAATCCTGAACGTAACGAAGGACTCCAGATTTAACTCCTGAGCGCAGCGAGGGTGTTACGAGTTAATTCCCGAGCGAAGCGAGGGAATTAAGAAGAGTCCTGAGCGCAGTGAGGGGTTCAAGCGCGCCCAAGACGAAAACAGCTTTATCCCCGAGGAGTGTACTCTACTTTTCTCACCTTTTGCGAGACAATAAAAAAGCGAGTCTACTAAAAACAGCGTTTTGTTATAGTAAATTAAAATTAAAAGTGAAAATTGATATTTGATGTTTTCTTCAATTTTGATATATTTATTTAAAACTTTGCAGTTATCACCAATGTATTTTATTGTAGCGTCTTACAATACTCGCGGCTTTTGTTTAATTTCAAATGTGTTCCATTCAGCTTGCCGTGGCCAGCTCGATTTTAGAAAATGTTCGATTTTCAAATTAGGTTGGACGCGGCGGTGGCCGCGGCACCGCGCCCGGCCTTCGAGTATTAGTTGATCTTTTATTACGAAATTAGACTTTAAGGCCATTGTAATAAGAACTATGAAAAGTGAAAATATTACAACCCAGCGGGTTATAATGAGATTCAGTACAACATTACACCCCGGCTAAAGCCAAGGGCTTTAATGATTTGGTTTGCGTAAGGTTTGCATGATATGTAATTTGGCATTGTCGAGCAGGTGGTGTGAAAAGTATCGTATACAATGGTGTAGGTATAACTAAGTCAAAAAACACTCGTGGCGTCTTCATTTACGATGTACCTAACCCACGCCACTCGTCATTTTTGACCTCGCTTATACAACTGTTGCATGAACTACTAAGGTAAAAGCACCTATTATGGACAAGGCTCCAGTGATGAACATTATCATTTTTTTAAATGAAAACATATCAATACTAAACATTTTATTCTAATAGTAGTAATCCCGAATAATTTAATATAATCTAATTGTAGCACTAAAAGCATTATCAATCTCAGAGACTTATATTTATGTAATTGTTCATAACTGGAGCACTGTCCATAATAGGAGCTTTTACCTTATAATAAGTATAGTACATAAGAAACAAAGTAGAGAACACATCGGTGTCAGCAGGGCGTGCAGCGGGCGGGGGGCGAAGAGCATAGCGCGACCGCGGCCGCCGGTCCAAGCGTCATTTTTGCATTCAATGATTAAAAAAGTTCCTACTGTTAGGCTTTACATTATGTCCTAATCTTTGATGTAGTTTAACTGGTGACAAGGCGTACCTACAAGTTTTTATTTATTTATTTACAATCTTAAAGGTTAGGGGCTTTGATCAATCCTGATCACGGCAGCCCCGTTGGACAAACCTGTACAGACATAAAATACAAATAAATATCACTCAGAAAAAAAAAAGGAAAGGGAGGGGGAAGGATTATTTGTTCAAAAACGTATAAAGTAATTTTGCAGCATCTGTCGCTGGTTCTGCCAAAATGGACTGAAACAGTCCGATGTTTAATATATTCAAATTGAGTTGAACAAGTAATCCTTCCCTCTTGGTTTGAGTCCGGACACATTCCACTAACAAGTGATATAACATCCTCATAGATTCCACATGTATCACAGTTAGGGGAAATTACTTTCTTCATCAGATGAAAAAACTTGTTAAGTGGAAGTCTGTGCCCACACACCACCTGCGCCCTACTTAACCTAACATTATCGAACCATGGTACTCGAGGAGGCTCGCATTGAATGGTTTTGTACCATATTCCTACATCCCGAGAGCGCTCGTTAAAATATTATTTCCAGTGAAGCCGAGAAAAGTTATAAAACTTCGGTACTACCTCTGAATAATCAGGATCAATGAGTACATCCGCCCCCTCTGAAGCAGCCAAACCAGCCTCCTCGTTACCACTAAGACCAGTATGCGACGGAACCCATTGCACGCTCAGACATTTACCAGACGTAGTAAATTTATTAATCTGCTCGAGGATCGTATACGCAAGCGAGACACACTGCTGACCCAAGGCACACCGGTTGATATGTTGGATAGCACTTTTGCTATCTGTCAAAATCACGCACTTCTGATCTTCCAACGTTTCGGCGTAAGATAGTGCTTCGGAGTTAGCATAAAGTTCCGCTGACATAATTGAAACCTTGGATTTAATTTTGAATCCTACTTTTTTGCCATTGAGTGGGTCATAAAATGCTGCTTCTTTTTGTCGTTAGACTTGGAACCATCAGTAAAGAGTCTTAACCACCCAGAATACTTTTCCTGTAGCTCCATAATTACATTAATACGCAAAGCAGAATTATTGTAAGTACGTTTAGCGTTAAGAACACAATCTAAATTACTAAATAAAACATTACCTATTTCAAATTTCGTCACCCACATACTTAATCTAAACATAGGCAAAGGATATGAAGAAAAAAATATGCTCCCCAACTATACTGCTGATCGTAATGGCTAACAAAGGTTTCTTTTTATTGTCCCAGTAACTATTATGACATTGCTCCTCTAATTCACGAATAACTTCAATAGTAGCACTCCCTGACAAGCGAGTGACTTTAAACAAAACTTAGTAGCAAGAAATTGTCTTCTTATATGCAAGGGTGGAATACACAATTCACTCTCCATAACATGAATGGGGGTTGTTCTGATGAACCCTCCTATAACTCGCATAGCTTGATTCTGTACCTTAGTGAGCTTAAACATATGTGTCTTAGCACTGTTGTCGTACAGGCAACAAGCATAATCCATTCTACTACGAATTAATGAAATGTACAATCTTCGAAGATGTTTCGGATGAATTCCCCATGAAGCGCCAGCCAAAACTCTTAAAATACTACAAATGATGTTTGTTAACGACACCCCTAAGGGTGCCGTTTAGTGGTGTCGTCAACAATGAATCGCGAAAGTTTATTCCTAAGAGCTATTGGACTCCTTTATTATCGAAGGTAGTTGCACAAAGGCGTCTCGCGCTGCGTCTGTGTAGGCAGAATCCGACTCCATCTAACTTGACAATTTTGGAACACAGGGTGGCAGAAGCACAGCGTCTAATACGTAAGGCTAAGGAACAAAGTTGGCAAGATTTCTGTGGACGTGTAGATGAAACCACGTCTGCATCAGACATGTGGAAACATATGAGTTGGATGAAAGGCTTTTCTAGATCTAGGGTTGTCGCGTCAGAGGAGAAAAAAGAAGAATTGTTGTGTTCTCTTACACCAGATTCGGTAGTGCCCGCCATGCCTGTGCTGAATTCGGTTAATCCGCATCTTGAGGTTGAATTTTCTTTCGAATAAATGGTTAGATGCCTTAAGAAGAAAGACTCCGCACCGGGTCTCGACTGCATTACATACTTACGGATCATCCGCTGATCTCTATCGACCTTAGCAAAGCATTTGAATTCAACTCGTTGAGAGTTACCTTTCAGTCCGAGAGGCTCGTGGCAAATACCGCACGATGTACGGAAAAAAATGCGTTCCACATGGAGTACCGCAAGGTTCTATTTTGGGACCAATACTTTTTAACTGAGCGATACTTATACCGAAAAATCACATAGCTCGTATCACGTTATCACAATATGCTGATGACCTCTGCATTCTTAATGAACCATGTCGTCCAGATACCGCATTTATTTTATTTATTTATTTATTATATTATTAGGCACGGTACAAAAGTAAATATATAACAATATTCCCGCAAAACTGTTTTTCAGTTTGTCTGCATCGCGACGAGCAGCATGGCCTGCCAAAACGATTATCAATTATTACAAGGAGTGGGGTTTGCAGTGCAACGTCAGCAAGACAGACAGAAGATGTTCACTAATAAACGGAAATATAGTACTAGGACAATTAAAATTGGACGCGAGAATTTACCGATTAAGACAAGTATAAAATATCTCGGAGTACACCTGGACCAAAGACTAGTAATGAAAGAATACGCTAAAAATACAGTTAAAAAAGTTAAACAAGTCCGCGGTATGTTGGCGCCGATTATAGGGAGGTATAGCAAGGTGTCACCCGAAACAGAAATTAAAGTGATAAAAGCAACGCTGTTACCGATCATAGACTATGGCATAGTGCAACTTTACCCTCGGGTGTGTAAATTCAAGCTGACCGAACTAGAAAGATAGTATGGCATTGAAAGCTGCTGCAAATTTTCCTCTCAATACGATTTCAAAAGTGATCTGGGAGATGCTTGATGAAGACCCGTGGTATCTACGTGCTTACAGACTTAAACCTTCATGAAGACATGCTACGTAAATTAAGTGATATGCATATTCCTGGTTTTACACAGCCCGGTCATAAATAGGTTACATATCAGAACACCTAAAATTAATAAGCCTAATGTATCATATCATAATCCCTAAAGGTTAATAATACCTAATGGTCTTTTATTATTGAAACCGTACATTTTTCAGGATTGTTACAAAACTAACCTAACCTAACCTAATGAATTTTATGCAATGGCTTTTTAAAAAACCCTGAAAAGTTATCGGTTTCTGTAAAAAAGACCAAGTTGTAAGGAAAAAAAATGCCATGTAGCTTTAAAACTTCCTTATTTCATAGTGATTCAAATCATGCAAGAAAACAATGTTTTTTTTAAATTAATACTTGAATTAAGGGGTTTTTTGTGTCACGGACATAAGGAAAAATGACAAAAATTCCTATTAAAATGATCAATATCTTGGAAACCGTGAAACTTAGCATAAAAGTAAATGTGGACAAAAATGTTCAGAATGACCCTTACTATCATCCCGTAAAACACCTACACCTGAGTGCCAAACACCCTGTATATGTTATTCTATTGTAATAGTACTTAGGTATACCCATTATATTATAGAATTATAGAACTTTAATTTATGTTTAGCTGATTTCTTAAAGTAAGCACCAACCTTTGTCTTGTTTCTGTTAGGCCAGTTGGTTGACTGATAGAGAATGCCATAAAGCATTAAGTCCGCCATTTGTACTTTTCTTTTATTGTGCAATAAAGTTTAAATAAAAAATAAATAAACAAAACGCCATGTGTGTATATTTCAGGTGTATTGAACAAATTTTTTAGTTCTTATATACGCTAATACAAAGATTAATGTCAAATAAATCCATAATATCAGCATATTTTTCAGTTAGCTTGTCGACTACAGTGCTCCAAAACACGCGTTTCACTACTTGATCTTGAATTTGTATTTTCAAATGTTTTAACTCTGTAAGAAAATTAAACAAATAGGCTTAAGAATTAGTAAGTAGGCAGGTACATTACTGCAGGAACTGGAAAAAAAGCCGGGCATGCCGAGACGCAATCAAGGCCAACACAGAGTGGTTTTTTAACTAGGATAAATTCAGCGGCGGCCTTGGGGGGTGGCGAACAGGGCAATCGCCCGGGACCTCGCTCTTGCAGGGGCCTCGCGTCAAGACAATCTAAAACCTACTATCGCATCACATAGGTACTTTTCCGTAAAGACCTGCCGCCCGGAGCCTCGCAATGGGTAAGGCCGCCGCTGAGGATATTGGGAAATCCGGAACTATAGGAGATACAGGAAACCTTACACACGTTATATCTTTAAACGCACTTATTTTTGGCATAATATGATTTTAGAACACAAGATTTTTAATAGTATGTAGTGGCTACTTTAACATATTAGCAGTAACATCTTGGTTTACTGCGACTGTAAAAGAAAGAAGATTCATTTTAAAGTATTAAGAAATGAACACCGCTACCATAATTACAAAACCGTAGACCAAAAGCAAGAAAATCACAAAAGGACTCCAGGGAACCCACTAGGCCCAAGAGTGTGCGGGTCCGGTGACTGACCCAGCCCAACCGACTCGTAGCAGACATCGCGTCGAGTCGAGCGCTGGCGGCGGCGCCAAGCGCCACCCAGCAGAGCGGCATGCGTCACCTACACACGGTATTTCAACCACATGTGTAAAGTAACTAAGTTAGTATTCATTATCTAAATATTGTGTCAATAGGTTCTTTGGATAAAATATTCGCACTTGCGCTGTAATTATTATGTATGCTATCTCATTATGATCAATCATCGAAATATAATAAGTATGCAATGTTGGAGCGAAGTTAAAAATAAAGCTGAATTAGGACTTATTGAAGTTGCTGATTGGCTTTAGCAAAATCTCCTCACACTTAATACTGGTAAGACCAATTATATATGCTTCTCAATTAACAATAGAAACCAACCCAACAACGACCTAGAGTTAAAAATCCACCGATGTAAAAACCCGCTAATTAAAACCTGCGCATGTACCACCATCAACAAAGTAAATTCTACCAGATACTTGGGGGTTATAATTGACCAGCGTCTCTCGTGGCACTCTCATGTTGATTTAGTAGCCAATAGAATTAGAAAACTTATATATATATTTAAAAATCTAAGACAAATAACTGAACCCTCTCTACTTAAAAAAGTGTATGTTGCATTAGCAGAATCAATTATAACTTATTGTATCCCCTTATGGGGTGGGAGTTCAAAAACAAAATTCTTGGAGTTAGAAAGAGCACAGCGTTTACTATTAAAAGTCATGTTTTTCAAACCGCACAGATTTCCCACTGATCAGCTTTACTTGTTGAGCGATATGACAACAGTAAGAAAGCTGTATGTTATCCGTATCATATTGAGAACGCACAAAGGCCTACCACTAAACCCTTCCAACATAAATAAAAGAAGGAATTTCTCTGTTGCTCCTCTAAACACAGATAATACCTGCTTTGCCAGACAGCAATACACCAAACAATCCTCGCACTTGTATAATAAAATAAATAAAACTCTTAACATATATGTATAAATTAACGTACCTTGAATGCAAGAAAAAAATAACAGAATGGGTAAAGAACCTAGATTATGATGACACAGAAGAGCTAATGACATTTATTTCATAAGTGTTCTGGTCTATACACACACACATGCACACACTCACACACACATACACACACACACACACACACACACACACACACACACACACACACACACACACATTCGATAAATTTTAGTTTTGTTTTTACATAATTAAGAATTTTGTTACTTGTTTTCATAAGAGTTTAAGTTCTCTTATATTTACTTATTTTCATAAGAGTTAAAGTTCTCTTAAATCTACTTGTTTTCATAAGAGTTTAAGTTCTCTTGAATTTTATTTTAGTTTCTATAATGTTATTACGCTAATCATGGGAGAGCGGGGTCTCCTGACACAGGTATCTGTTAATACTTAAAAGGAGACCTCAACCTTGTCTGTAGCTATGTAAGAAAGAAATATAATAAACATTTTATCATTTATCATTTATCATTTATCATGCAAGAGTAACGTCTAACAAAAACGACTGACAAATCCGCTCCAAAACGCCCACTTTTTGAAATGAAAAGATCTTATGTATCGAGTGGTTTCAATAATCAACTAAATATTAATTGAGTTAAGGTATGAAGTCATTTATGTCAGATGCTGGTATAACGTTTGAGTAGACAGTAATTTCAGTAAGGTTTTATACCGTTTGAAAGACAAAAATCTGCAATTGGTTACAAGCTCTCTGACACAAGATTTCCATTTGTCATTTATTTTTTTCATAAGGGTTATTTGAACGCGGACATGTCTTTCAAAATTTGACGTGGATGGTTTAATACAAAAACAACACAGTAATTGAATAATTAAGTTTATTAATATTTTTTTATATGATTGAATGATTGTTCCCCTTGAATCATTTAACATACTTATGTTACACTATTATAAAGTTGTAAAATAGTATATCAGAAGATATTATGTTGTAAGAGTAGTCAGCGTCAAATAGTCTTTAGCATCTAAACATATCTAATAGACCTGTGAAAAACTCCTCGACGTCTGATATTCATTTAAATATTAATTAAATTATTGTAAATAAATGTTGACAACGTACTGTACAACTTGGGACCACTGTGACTTTTAAAAAATGTTTTCCAGTTTTTGAGATGACAATCTGATTCATCAAAATGGATGCTGCAAATCCTGCAATGTTTGCTAGGCATCCAATTCTCGTTTCGCAATTCGCGACGAACTGCATCCACCCAAGCCAGACGGCGTTTTTCATTTTTTGGAAAACTTAAAAAGGTCATATTTCGTTTTTTTTATTATGTACATAAACTAACGATAGTAAAGATGACATAAAATTTAATTTCCTATTCATTCGAAGTAGTTGCTTGTAATTCACATTTTTCAAAGATATATTGCATAACATCGGCCATGACATTTTGGTATGGGAATATTAAAAATTCAATAACTTACTAATGAAAATAAATATCGCTTTCTGTGTGGGTCCTGCACCAATTTACAATGCAATTTGGCATGGTTGCAGCGTCATTTAAATCCGGTAATCATAAATATCGTTTTTTTTTTTTGTGATTGTAAACAACTGTTTGACACTACGTCAGAAAGTCGACTGATAGACAGTTCGGCACTCATTAATAGCTCCACCCCCGCCGGCACTAAGGCCCGTATTAATAAACTCATCTTGGCTGAGATGCGCGTCACAAGATACGTCAAAGTAAACGTCAAACCATAGAACACTGTCATTTTTGACACATCTCAAGGCGAGCATTAGAGTTGAGATTAGTTTATTAATACGGGCCTAAGTCAGTGGGGCAGATTTTGAGCGTCGATTACTCTTCCATACTTATTATATTTCGATGTGATCAATATTGATAAAATTGCATTTGTAGACTATGTCTGAAGAGTTAAAAACACTCAAATTATTAACTCTAAAAGAAAAGGGAATTACAGTACCGTCAACACAACATTGGATAAGTATCACAATGTCAGACAGCTTCGAGATGCAGTGGGGACGTCCAACAACAATGGCTTGCGATTTCTTTGCATTGATCTTTAGTCCAAAACTAGTGGCCCATTTCTGGATCGTGGCAAGATCGTCTTTGATAAGGTCAATCAGGGAAGGGAAGTCATCAAAACTAGCCCCCGCATAAATCTGCAAATCGTCAGCGTATAAGAGATACGAAGAAAAAAGGGAGGTTGTTATACCATTTATGAAAATAAAGAAGAGGATAGAGCACAGCTTGAGGGACACCAGCAGAGAGAGTATTCCCATCTGAATGATTTTCATTCATCTTAACACAAACTAAGGAGTATGACTCAGGTATGACTTAAATCACGTAAGGGGTGAAAAAGAGAAATTTAGGGCCTTGAGGTTACCGAGAAGATCATTGAAATCAACTGTATTGAAAGCACTACTGAAATCTAACGAAACCAGGACAGTCAGTTTTCTATGTTTAAACGAATGTCGTCCGGTGACTTTGACCAAAGTAGCGACAGTGCTATGCGCGGGGCGGAAACCAGATTGAAAGGGATTAAAAAGAGTGTGTTTTTTTAGAAAACGAGATAGTCCAAAGTGCTCTATTATTTTGAAACGTATAGGGAGAATAGAAATAAGACGATAATGAGACAAAGACGCAGGATTTGACACTTTTGGAAGAGGGCAAGATAAGCAAGTTTCTACAATGTGGGAAAACAGCCCGAAGCGAAGGAAAAGTTGATAATGTTGGAAAGGATAAGAGCAATGGAATCCGCCACCAGCATGAGCATAGTTTAGAAACTAAGGCTTCACCGACGGCCTTGATTTTTATACACTTCAGAAGTTTTAGAACTTCTCCTCGGTACGGTCTTCTTTGGAGTAATAAATCTTAAGTCAAAAGGAGGAAAGTTGGGGTTCGAGGCATTAGTAAAAAGAGGTAAGTAGTGTATTATTCTTTACGAAAGGGTCTAAAGTGACCGGAGAAGTGCTAAAATGCTTTATCAGGGCGTTTTGATTCATTTTATGACTAGTAGAGTGAGTTTGAGATTTGCCTACCCCTAATGACTTCAAAAAATGCCATAATTTATGGGGGGGACAATTCTGAATAGACTCATGGATATAACGACGTCTTGCTTCCCGGCACTTCTCGTTGCAACTATTACGCAGGATGACGTAGTTTTGATAACTATTATCAGACGTATCGCGGCACAACGTCACGCGGGCCCAGGGTGGGCTTGACGCGCATCGGCTTCAGAGGGGCGCATCGGTCGTAAATCGCAAGCAATGTGCTGTTGAAAATCTCAAGTTTAAGGTCGATGTGAGTGCAAGTTCCGATAGATTATCAATCAGCGTTGTAAAGATCGGAGAGCAGATCCCGCAGATGGATGTCGCCAAGATTACGACGAAGGATGAATTTGTGTCTACTTTTCGGTGGGCGAATTTGAGGCGTAAGGTCGTGGTTGGAAAAAGCAGCAGCATCAAACTGGCCGTGAAATAAAACAAAATTTGGGGATGAGGTTATAATAAGATCTAAAAGAGAAGGGGGACAGAGGGAGGGGGGAATGAGTGAAATTACTTGAGACTAAAGTTTAGAAGAGCGAAGGTCATTTTTAATGAGGCATGAAATCGCCCATGATTACGCTATGTTCGAACTGTGGACAGGATCAGATAACGTATTCTCACATGTATGCATCGAAATAGCTTATGCTGGACGATGGACTTAGAATGTCCGTAGTGCCATGGGAGTTAAGACAAACCAAGGTGAAATTAAGTGAAGTACAGGTGGTGACTAATCACAGTAATCACTTAAGTAGTTGATAGGTATTAAGGCCTGTACCGAAAAGTTTTTTTACATACCATATTCACGATAACAATAAAACTGTAACTAATAATAAAAATATTTTATTTTAGTTATTATGAGTAATTGTGCCTATTTACAATAAATATACACATTTTATGGTTTAAGGGTTTGGCGGCTGAAGCAGCGAATTTTTTTCTTCAAGCCCGCCATTAAGTTCTGCACAGTGGTTTCGGAGACTTTGCTGGCATGTTTTTTCCATTTCTTTTTAAAATCTTCCTCTGATATTGCTGGAGCACAGTTTTTACGTAGTTCCGCTTTTACTAACGCCCAATACCGCTCAATGGGTCGTAGTTGGGGGCAGTTAGGGGGGTTCATTTCTTTCTGCACACATTGCACATTATTCGAAGCAAGACACTCCTGTGTTGCTTTGGCATAATGTGAAGTAGCCAGATCGGGCCAAAACAACACATTCCCTTCATGTTTCCTTATAAATGGTAATAAAAACCCTTTTATACATTTTTGAACATAAATATCACCATTTATGGTCCCTTTCGTTATAAATGACCCCGTGCGTTTCCCACAGGAACATATTGCTTGCCAGATCAAATATTTTTCTCCGAATTTTTCCATAAAAATGTACTTATTCTTATCGCTAATATTCTCTTTATTCTCGGTAGTGAAGAATTGGTCACCCGGTAAAGTCGAAAAATCCTTTTTCACATATGTCTCATCGTCCAAAAGAACGCATGTTCCACCCAAATTGCACAGCAGTTTGTAAAGTTTTCGCGACCTTGTTACGGAGGTATTGTATTGTTTTACCGACTGTTTAGGGGCTTTTACTTTTTTGTAGGTTTTTAAATTCTGACGCACTTTTGCTCTTTGAACCATAGATGCACTTGTTTTAACTTTTTTTGCCACATCTCGCACAGACAGATTACAATTATTTTTGTAAGTGGTCACTATTTTCTTTTCTATTTTTTTATTTGAAGGACCTGTCGGTCGTCCACTCCGAGCTTTGTCTTGAATTCTATACTCGTTTAAGTATCGGTTAACAATATTTCGAACTGTGGCACGACTCATATTTACTCTCTTTCCGACCGACGCAAAAGTGGAATTAGGATTTTCCAAGTAAATTCGCAGAACATTTTCTCTTCGAATTATTTTATCGTCCTGCATTTTAAATAAAAGCGATATTTTTCCGGAGATAATTATGTCAATTGACAGTTCAAAATGACAGAAACGAAGTCATAAAATAAAAAATAAAAATATGATTACTGACCAGTACCATATCATGTGCAGAGTTTGTAAAAAAACTTTTCGGTACAGGCCTTAGAAAAGGAAATTAGCTGAGGGCGGCAAATAAGCTAAAAGCTTTAGATATTTACGAGTATTATAAATATGAGAGCAAAATTTTTGGTGTGCTTTGTTTGCCTACCCGATTTTTATTTTAATTTTTATTATTATTTTTTAGCGTCAGTTGTCATTATGACTTAGCTTGTGGATACAAGTTATAACGTGGTCACTAAATAAATTTTGCGATAAAAAAAAGTATCCACAATTTATTATACATATTTTCGAAGTACTCTCCACGATGCTCTATACAAACTTCCATTCGTCTAAACCAACTCTGGAAAAACTTTTGCCAGTCTTGATTTGAGAGGTCACAAATGGCTATTTCGTAGGCAGCGACGGCTTCTTCGGCACTCGAAAAAAAACTTTCCTTCATTTTTTTCTTTGACAGTTGGGAACAAAAATAAATCACAAGGAGCTAAGTCAGGGCTGTAGGGTGGATGAGCTAGGGTTTCAATACCGGATTCCTCAAGAAACGCCTTCGTTCTGAGGGACGTAGGTATGTGAAGAAGCGTTATCGTGATGCAGCATGATTCCTCGAAGCCCGGCCGTTGGTCTACGCTCTCGCACAGCTTGGTTAACTTTCGGCAATGCTACTGTTGTGTACCATTCCGAGTTAACTGACCTACAATTTTCCAGCATGGATGTCGTTAAGTATTTATTTATTTATCGTATGGCGATTATTACGTCACTGCAATCATTGTTATATGCTATAATTATATCAATTAAAGTATAAGCTAAAACCTAAAATTTAAAGTTAAGTTAAGTTAAGTGTCCACTCCGAACATAAAAACATTACGTGGTCTTTGCAATTAACTCTCCGTCTGAGTAGACCCATACCGAAGATAGCTTCTTACTTTCAGGGTCATACTGATAGATCCATGTTTCGTCACCAGTAATGATTTCCGAAACACGTCTCGACGCCCCGTTTTCAAAACGTTGACGCATTTCACGGCACCAATCCACACGAGCCTGTTTTTCAGTTTCGGAGAGCAATCGCGGGATCCAACGACAACAAAGCTTCCTGACTCCGAGATGTTGGTGTAGGATGATGTGAATACTGCCCGAAGTCATGCCCAGGATCTTCTCGATGTCCTTGCATGTAATTCGTGGGTCTTCCCGTACCAACATTTCAGTAGTCCACACATTTTCTGCAGTTACTGCTGTTTGCGGGCGTCCTCTTCTTTGATCGTATTCGAGGTCAGTTTTGCCCCTTTTAAATTCACTAAACCACCTAAAAATTGTTGCCCGTGAAGGAGCAGACTCTCCCAAGTCCTCCCTTGTAGTCGTTGCAAACTTAACTGTTCGGTTAAACCAAATTTAAAATCGTAATAGATCATTGCAAGCATATGTTCGCGGTTAAGCTCCATCGTTTCAGCTTAAAAACGCGGGAAGCGTTGTAGTAAAATGACAGGAACATCGTTTTTTTTTTTAAATTTGGCTAATGGCATTCTATTTGTAAATAACTTTGCTTTTTAAAAAGATATAATACCCATGCGTTCCCTTTTTTAAATTTATTTAGTGCATCTCAAAACTTATTGAGTGACCTACGTATGAACAAATCAAGTTTCGGCCTTGAGTAATAAAATTTGGAACCTTATTATTAAACATTTCATTTACATTATCAATATTAGTAGGTATATGTATATGGTTTTAAATCGTTTTTTAGATACTAGTTTTAAGTTTTTTTTTATTTCAATAGCATTTTTTTGTATTTTTAATAAGTAACTAGTGACTCGCCCTCGCTTCGCTTCGGTTTATGTGAGTTTTCTGTAACACCCATACATAAAACAGAATGTTTTATACATAAAAACATTCCTCTTGAATCACTCTATCTAATAAAAAACCGCATCAAAATCCGTTGCGTAGTTTTTAAGATCTAAGCATACATAGGGATAGACAGACAGCGGGAAGTGACTTTGTTTTAGTAGCGAGTTTTTATGTAGTGAAAATTCTAGTTTAATGTAGCACGTGCTAAGTTGAAGTGCTCAGGTAGTTAAGCAATAAGTCAACAATAACTAAACATTATGACTCTTGTCGTTAAGTCTCAAGTGGAATCGGGCCTTGGTATTTGAAATGAAGTATATTTACTGACTCTCGCAGATCCCGCAGGCGACCATCTGCAGCGTGTGCTCGAGGTCGCGCTCGTCCTGCACGCCGCCCACGTACTGGAAGCGCACCAGCCGCGGCATGAGCTCAAGGACGCGACGCAGCGGGAACGTCGCGAAGCGCCACTGGTGGATGCTCAGGCACGCTGTGTGCACGGACCGCACCGTAAAATATTCAATTATTGGCACCCAAAATACCAGTCAGCTGGCGAATTTAGAATGATATAGCCCTATTAACTTGAAATAAAGCTCACGGTGCCAGTAATCGGCAGGTTGACAACAAAAGGACTTGCATATGGGGCTAAATAGGACCGTTTATGGAGAAGCGTGGTGACGCGCTTTTTACTTGATGTACAGCGTTCCTCGCCACGAGTGCCGCACTAGTACTACTACTAATATTTATGATTAAATCCTCAAAACTTACCTAAATTATTGGAGTAACGGAAGGCGAGATGTCGCACGACGCAGCTGACATCGGAGTCCTGCCTCTGCGTCGGGTGCAAATCGATGCCATACTGTACATGTACCTCCCGCAGCGGGATGCTAGGCGTCAAGAACCGCCTTAATTCATCGTAATCCCGAACACGACCTGTTTTAGAGACAATAATCTCGTTCTTTTTTCAAACTTGTATTTAAAACTGGTTACTAAGGAAGACTTAATTGCCATTATTTGACTCTTGAATGTGGGCGTTGGTATGATAATAAAACAACTTATTCACCCGACTCTTACAGAATGCCATGAGCAGGTAGAGGTCCGGGCAGTCGATAGCTACGCGCCTCCAGGCGGGGTCGGGGATGACGTGTCCGCCCACGCCCCCTGACTCGTCCATGTGCCCCGGTATCTGATCCTCCCGACAGATCAACTAGAACAAACACATGAAATATCTTTGCTTATTAGCATAAAATTACGGGCACCCGTCATCGGGGCAGGGCACAAACTACTGGTGTCTTTTTGTCTTAATATGAAAAAGGAGGCAGACGAGCAAGCAAGTCACCTGATGGTAAGTGATCATCGCGATCCATAAACACTCACAACATCAGAGAAATCACAATATAGCCCAATAGTGGGACCGGATTTTTGCCCTACAAGTTTTTAAAATTCTAATGTTGAAAAAATTTTGCTTAGTGGCATGGGACATATTTCTAAGCATATTTGTAAAATATGGCGAAAAGTTAGAACGAGCTTTAGGTATTAATGAGGTATTTATATTTTATTATTGCTCATTAGTGAATATTGAATTAGAGTGCAAAGTTTTTGCTTTATCGTTTTTTTTTTTTTTTATGGCATAGAGATGGCAAACGAGCACACAGGCCACCTGATGGTAAGCGGAAACTATGACCCATAGACATTCGCATTCACAAGACTGCAGAGCAATCCTAAGACTGCAAATGCGTTGCCAACCCTGAGGACTAAGATGGAATGCCTCTATGCTAGTCATTTCACCGTTTATGATATGTGTGTCGCTTTATGCTATTAAGTTGTTAGAATTTTTTTTAGCTTGGGACGTAGTCAAACGAGAATTAGTGTATTATTATGCCAATATTGAATTAGAGTTTGAAAAATCCACAGCAATATCTTTCAATTCTTAAGTTAATAAACAAACCAAAAGTTTAGAGCAATAAGATATCTGCTTCAAAAGATATATGCGTTTGCTGTCATAAAACATCTAATATTGAATTAAAGTCTGTAAAGATAAGTCTACTACAGTAAAAGAAGGTTTGCAGCCAACCTACAGAAATTTAGAAATTTCTGTGTTTAGCTTGTAGTACAACAGTATAATCTATTTAAAAAGGCGCGAAATTCATAACCGACCCGCGCGGGGCCTTAAAGGCGGCCGGCGCGCGAGAGCGATACCTCGCCCCCCCCCGCCGCCGCGCACGCCGTGCGTTCGTCAAAAAATTCGCAATCATTGTTTGTTTACGTGCGCATATTATTAGATGCAGTTTAAAGCTGAAAGATGTACAGCGCGTTTATTTAATGGGTGTGCAAATTTTAGGGACTAACTCATACTGATCAACTTTCGGCTGTTTAGCTCTCGAAGTTTGTATGGAACAGCTGATTTGGATGTTGGTCCCATATTAAATATTAATGAGTATGACCTACAGAGATAGTCCCTAACATTTCGACACTCATTGAAAAAACGACCTGTATAATTATTAGTATTACAATAGTAGGGTAAATCGTCAGTAACTAGCCACTTTAGAAAGTGTCATTTAGTTACTAGCCACCAAGAAATTTCTTACTGACGCTGTTAGTAAAGATACTGGGACAGTACCTACTCCGGGTAATAACTCAAGATCTAGGTATTCTAGTTTAATCGCAAAAATGTGAACAAATATCTTTCTTAACTCATTTTATTGCAAAGTGGCCAGTTACCGGGGGGTGGCCAGTTACTGACGATTTACCCTAGTTATCTCTTAAAAAAACAATTTCCTTGCAGCGGCTTAATTTTATTTATTGATGGCCAGTAGTCCAACTACGAACCAATAAATGAGTATGAGTATGAGTATGAACCCTTAATAGTCTCGCCATCTCCTCAGCTTAGACTCAGTACTAGGTAATAGTACTAGCTTTTATTTGGCATGAATATACATGTACTGATATTAGTCACGCAGACAAAGTGGTAAAATAAAATCTTAAAAAAGGGTAGGTTATCTTACCTCCCATAGGTACTTCACGTAATTATTTATTTATTGTTATATGCGGTGTTGGTAAACTGACCGCAACCTATGCCATGTATGGGGATAACAGTTTTCGAACGGCAAAGTTAAGTTTGTCGCGAGGTCTAATTAACCGAAATTGATTGATTCTTGAGAATTAAAGGATGATTACCTAAAGTTTTAATACCTACTAAAAATCTTCTAAGACAGCCCCAAATAAGTTTCAATAGAAAATTTGTTCATACTTGCTATTTTTTGAGTTAGTTGTTCTTAGTACTTAACGGCTTCGGAACCCTACACTGAGCATGGTCCGATAGCTCCTGCCCGGTTTTTTAATTCACGTTATAAGATAGTGGTTTTAAATTAGATTTTATGAACCTAGTAAAGTAAACCTAAACCGAACCTAAAAACGTACGTTTCGACGTACGTTTATTTTTTTAATAAGGTGGGGATTTATATGCGATTATAATCAATAGAATAATGGTTACTTTAATAAATTTGTCACCCTTTTAATGTACCTGGAAATAAATTACATGGTTACAAATGTGTTAATTTTTTTTTAAAGGTTTTTCAATCGTTTACCCCGTTTTTTAACCAAACTGGATTTGCACATAATACCGAACCGGGCTGCCGCTTCACCGCACTAGGGAAAAAATTATGAAATTTTGCCGCTCAGTGGTGCTCAAACTTTGGTCTAACAAAAGGCATTTTTTGGTGTCCCCTTGTTTTACAGACTGAAAAATTACAGAATTTTGTTTCACAGAAAATGTTTCATATACTATTTGGTCCTTGTATTTTTGCTTCGTATATATATTTTTTTTAACTGTTTACTTGAAAGAAACAAATTCGACAGAAAATCAATTCAATGAATTTTATAATTTTATTTTTTCATTACACATACTTATCAAACAATATAATTATTTTTCAACGAATATTGTTTGGTCAGTGCATTTTTTAGAAGGTTGGGTTATAAGATAAATACTATATTATGATATAAATATGAGTGAGCGAGCGAGCGAAGCGAGCGAGCAAGACCTCTCTGGGCAGAACCGACTTGAATAGGTTAGGTTAGAAGGCTATGGCGGGAGCGAAGCGAAGCAAGCTCCCGCCTTAGCCTTCGAGGTTATTTTTTTTATATCCCTTGAATAAACTATGCGATACCATTTGACTGCAAATTAAAATCGTATGCTTTTTTTCAAACGTTTCATTTCACACACCTTCACAAACTGCACCCTACTCTATAAAATGATTTTATTGTTATTAAGTTATATTTTAAATAAATAATATGAGAACAAAGAATATTTAATTTGCTATTCTATGATATGAAAAAAGAAACATTGAATTTTATTTAAAATAAAAAACGATGATTTAAAAGTCTTCAAAGTAATTATTCTACATATTGATTATTCTATGAAATGATAATACGAGAAAAATTTTATATGAAATGAAATTCTAAACAACTTCAGTCTGTAAAATAACGTACAACCGCATTTTTTATTTATTTATTCAAGTTCAAGAATTTTAAGGAAATAGTAAAAATATGGAACAAGACGATTGTTTTTTTTGTATTTGATAGGATAAATCGCTTGTTACTGGCCAGTTTATTAAATTACTGGCCAAAACTTTGCTACTGTGCATACTTTCGACAGAATCAGAATCAGAATCAGAATCAGAATCAGAATCCGAAAAGTCAGGTGTGATTTTGTGTCAGTCTCAATTTGTAATAACCTATGCCGATTTATATTTGTTTGATGTAAAATGATCTTTGGTGGTTAATCGACTAGACATTCCATTTTCGTTTGCCCAATTGTCATTGCTGCACGAGTAAAATCAATTGAAATATATGGACGAAATCTAGAAACGGCTAAACTATTACATTAATTTCCGGCCTTTTACTCTGGAGCGGACGAAAACTAAAATTTACACCTCCGTTTTCGGACAAGGATTAACTAAATATTATTTATATATATATATAAAATAATACTTATGTTGTTTGGTAATATGAAAGAAAACTTATACTTACTAAGTACCAATAATTTAATAATTAACTCCAGCCGTATCAGTACCAGTATTTTGCTTTAACTGATTTTATTATCTGATTAAAATCCGAGTTATCTCCATCATTTTTGATCCAACATCTCGTACACAAGTAACAATAATAATAATAATAATCATCAGCCAATCCGTTTTTTTTACTATTTCTTAGCTCATCTACAAAATGGTCGAAAACTACCTGACAGACTTTCGGTCGAAAACCAAAATTTGCGGACGAAAACTAGTAAAATCGGTACTTTTATCATTAACATTTTTTTATAAACAACTGTGACAATTATAACTGAATGCTTGATCTTACCTAAAATAAAGCATATTAGCACTAAAGTTATTTTTTTTCTCTATACATTTTATTACTTGACCATATTATTCTAGTCCTCCAAAGCTGGCAACTCAGCTAACTGGACGAAAACCGGCTTTAAATCACCCTACCTAGTTTCATAGTGTACTGGGTGAAAAAAGGCAACTCATAAAATGCTACTTAACAATATAGAAATAAATAAGAGAAAGTTTCGTCTTTCCATTTCCTTTAGCGAAGGTATAACAAAATAACTATTTTCCATTGATATTTATGTATTAATTAAAAACACGCTTTGCAATTTTTTTTGAGTAAAGTGATGGGATCTTGGCTCGTGGCCGCGCCGCAGTCAAGGGCACCACGCAACCCCGCGCCGCCGATCGCTCCCACAGCGAGGCGCGCACGCCCCGCGCGCGAGTTTGAATTATACCTACGTATCACGGAGTGCTTTACGTATCAGTATTTAGTGTCCCCATGATTTTATATTTCTAATCTTTTGTTTGGTAACTGAGATCATTGTCATGACTGGTTATAAATGAACTCTACAAACTCTAATTCAATATTGGCTTTACTGCTTCACCAGAAGTTAATATCTAGACAGGCCGATAGTCTACATTTCTAACTTTTTTCCAGTGTAAATATTAAGTTGATCGATTATATCATAATTGTGCGATATCAGCTACTCTAATTCATTATTTACAAAGTAATTAGCATTTTTTTGTTTACCAGAATGCAGGTGTTCCAGGTTTCTAAAATCGGAATATTGTAAAGAAATAAAGTGATATACGATATGCCACCGTTTTTTTAAACTTTAATTCAATATTTACAAAGTTATTGGCAAAAATTAAAATATGTCAATATGTCCGAAACCCCCGACTATAATTTTCTAACTTTTTAGATTATTGCTATTTAACATGCCTCCAACGACATATCAAAAAATAACAAACTCTAATGTTATCAAAGCCTATTTTTCTCCCACTACAGGTCTAAATAGCGCTGGTGGCCTTTGATAAAAGAGTAGGCTTGTTTTTTGAAGGACCCCAAGTCATATTGGTACGGAAATACCTTGTTAAAAGCGATGAGCTGGCCTGAAATACCGCCCGGCTTTCCAGCCAGAGCACACCAAGCTTCTTCGGGACTAACTTAGCCTTACCTTCCAAATGACATCGGAACTGAACATTGCTCGATATATCGACACTGAAAATCCCAATATGAGATAGAGCACAATTATGTTTCTTAGAGGAAAATGCACAGACTTGTCTTCTAAGGGTTGATTTGGACCAGGTTTAAGTAGGTTAGGTTAGGTTTTTTTTTTTGATAATCGCCTGAAGGGCCAAATAAAAAAGGCTTTGCTTTTGTTTGCATTTAACTTGAAATACTTTAAGAAAAAGGGTAGATATCCCTTCTGGAAACCTGGGAAGGGAGGGCCCATGTAGTGTCCTAAGCCCTTCAGGACACCGAAAAGAATAAACTGCAACTATTAAATTAACTTTTATTTAGAAAACAAATAGATAAAATTTGCACGCCATGTGCCAGACCAGAAAGACCGTTTTATTCTGTCAGATGTCATGTGCGTTCGGAAAGACGCACTGTCTTTCTTTTTTAGTTCGGATACATATCAATACTCCCCTTATAAATTTAGACGTTGGGGTGGTTTTACAATTCTAGAGGATCTTCTAACTATTACATCATTATCCTTATTACATGTTCGGGGAGTTCTACTATCCACTGGGGATTTGGGTCCTATAGTTGTAGTGACATCATTGTTTTCTGTCCCTATCTCAGTATCTAACTCTTCAGGTACATTCTCATCAGGTAATCTATTTTCATTTTGTACTTGCATATTTTTAGAATTTTCCAAGTCCCTAATCGCTTTTTCTTTGCAACTTCCATTAAAATCATAATCACTTTCATTGTTTGTGTGATAGTCATTATTATCTTGGGAAGAACAACTTATAATCTGATCCAAATGTCTTTTCCAGATTAACTCGTCATCAATAATTTTACAAAGATAAGTTCTTTTTCCCAAGACCTCCTCAATTACAGCTTTTACAAAACGTTTTTTATTTGGATTTCTGTAATCTCGACAGTAAACACTCACCCCTTCTTTAAATGTCACATTCCTTTTTCCTCCCCAACTATTTACTTTTTCCTCTTTAGTACAATTTTTATTTAATAATAAATCTAATCTAGTTCTTAATTTTCTTTGAAACATTAATGTTGCCGGGGCACTTCCAGTAGTGCTATGAATAGAATTTCTGTAATGGAATAAATAACGGTTCATTAATGTTTCAAATGACACATTACTTTTTTCTTGTAACGCTTTTAATAATCCTGATTTAAAATTTCTAACCGCATTTTCAGCAAGACCATTTGTAGCAGGATGAAATGGAGCAGAGGTCTGGTGTTTTATGCCATTCTTTTGTAAAAACTCTGAGAAATCCTTGCTACAAAAAGTTGCTGCGTTATCTGTTACCACAATGTACGGTAAACCATATCTACTAAAGCATTCCCTAAATTTTTCAACAGTTAACTTAGCTTCTAAGTTTTTCATTATATATGCTTCAGGCCACTTTGAATATGAATCTACAATTAATAAAATCATTTTGCCATCAATTGGTCCAAGAAAATCAGCGTGAACCCTTTCATACGGAAAACTACACTTTGGCCATGGAATTACATTTGATTTTGGTGGTTCTGGTCGTGCTTACATACAAATATTACAATTTTTGATCATATTTTCAATACAATCATCTAGACCAGGCCACCAGAAATATGATCTGACATTTGTCTTCATTTTAACAATGCCTTCATGAGCTGCATGCAATTCTTTAAGCAACTTTAACTTTAATTTTTCTGGGATAACCACTCTATAACCCCACATAATTACATTTTGATCACCTTTAGTCACAGTACTTCACAAACCCAAATTTTCATAGAACCAGTTCTTCACGATCCCAGTTCTTCACAGTCCCAATTCTTCACAACGCCAACTTTTCAAAAACCCATTTATTCACAATCCTAGTTCTTTACATTCCTATTTTTTAACTATCCCAATTCTTTACAGTGCCAACTTTTCAAAAACCCATTTATTCACAATCCTAGTTCTTTATATTCCAAATTCTCAACTGTCCCAATTCATCACAGTCCCAACTTTTCACTGACCCCATTCTTTACATTCCCAGCTTATCACGCAGGCAGGCACTAAATTTGAGCTCTTTACAAACCCAATTACTCACAATCTCACCATTTCCTGATCATAAATGATATTATTTTTTATCCAACCAACGGCCCTAAAAGGGGCATACTGTTTTTGAAGTATGTTTATAGATGCAGGTATGCATGCACGAATGTATATAAGTCTATCTCTACATGTCATGCTATATTGATAAAAGTTTGGTTTTTACTTGTTATTTATAGTACTTTATTAACACACTAGAGGGCGCCCGCGACTTCGTACGCGTAGAATTAATTTCCCGCTACTCCTCCTATTTCTTCCCGTTGGGGGTCGATTTTCGGAAAATCCTTTCTTAGCGGATGCCTACGTCATAACATCTACCTGCATGCCAAATTTCAGCCCGATCCGTCCAGTGGTTTGGGCTGTGCGTTGATAGATCACTATGTCAGTCAGTCAGTTGCCCTCCATGGCCCATAAACCTTTCTACCCTGTGTAACATATTGCTATACTAATGAACTTGAACTGAATAAGTAGGTATGAAGAATATTTCCAAAAATTAGAATTGTGAAGATGTAAGTAGTACACACAACATCACACCTAACTAACCATTAAAGACAGAGCAGAGAGAAAAAGAAAGAGATGTATATATGTGTATTATGTCAACAACATACGCATTCTAGTGCGACTCTCTTTCATGCAATATTTCAGATTTCTGAAGTGTATAGCTAGATGTGGTTGCTGTGTGTATGTGAATAACTGGGAATGTGAAAATTTGGAAATGTGATAATATAGAAATGTGAATGCCTGGGAATGTGATAATATAGAAATGTGAATGCCTGGGGATGTGATAATATAGAAATGTGAATGCCTGGGGATGTGATAAGTTAGAAATGTGAATGCCTGGGGATGTGATAAGTTAGAAATGTGAATGCCTGGGAATGTGATAAGTTAGAAATGTGAATGCCTGGGGATGTGATAAGTTAGAAATGTGAATGCCTGGGAATGTGATAAGTTAGAAATGTGAATGCCTGGGGATGTGATAGTTTAGAAATGTGAATATCCTGGCAATGTGATAATTTAGAAATGTGAATTGCCTGGGACTAAAACGATCAATCCTTCCTTATACAACTCATTCTATCTTCGGAAAAACGGCTTAAAAGACTCATCAGTAACATTTTTAGGAAACCCATATCTAATCATATTATAAACAGAACTCAAAGTTGAATCGACGTTGCGACGCTCGCAGAGAGTCATATCGTTGAGAGTGGCCAGGGCCTACCGGACAGTGTCCTTTACAAGGGCGACGCTGTTGGCGGCAGACCCTCCGTGGGAGCTTGCGGCGGTGGTGCTCACCAGGGTACATGAGTACGAGGAGACGGGGTGGGCTTTTGCCAAGGCACCCTCCTGGAGTCGTTGGCGTCGAGGTACCCCAGCCGAATGCGCTTGTTCGTGATCGCGTGGCACCTCTACGAATGACGCAGATGGTTTACCGCTGGGTTTTTAGTGGGTATTCCGGCCATTTTCGGTTGGTGAGTACCACATAACCATCCTAGGTCCCCCTGAACCTGGGTGGAATGCGAAAAAGCATTACCCCATCGTAAAAAAAATAGTCCTACCACGGTGGTATACGCAAAGCATTTCACCTATTAAAAAAAAACGGTTCGGTTACGTTGACTGCGGGTCAGGTGGAAAACGCACCTGGAGGACGCTCCCTATGGAACTCGAACCATAGGGGCGATCCTCCCAAGGTTTGACACCTGGTTGGGCAGAGCAGTCGGTGCTACATCGTACCGGCTTGTGCAGGTATTGACGAGCCACGGATGTTTCGGTGATTACCTGCACAACATTCAACAGTCCGGCCCGCAGTGCCATGAATGCGGCGATCCGGACGACACGGCCCAGCACACCCTCGCGCCCCTCGGCCCAGTACACTATGGCACTGCCCATAGGGCAGTGGGACCTCTCCCTGCACAGCGTTGTGTCTGCAATGCTGTGCAGCGACAGGTCAGTACCGTCGGCAGGACTGAGGGCTGTGAAGGAGGCGTCTCCTCACGCGCATATGCTCCGGCGCAGATGGCTCCTTTGGCGCGGGAAGCCAAATGCTTAGGCAGGTTCCACGTTGTCTCCGAGCTGGCAGGAGGGTACGGGGAGGGTGGTTTTTAGTGGGTTGCGCTCTCTCGCCCCCTCTCATTCAGAGAGTGGGGGGGGGGTAACGGGGTGAGTTGGACGTCTCCACCTTAAAGCATAAAGCATTTTCCACCCTGTCAAAATAAAAAAGTTAGGTTAACCAGGCGGGATTCGAGAAAGGGTGTAGCAGGATAAGCCTTCAAAAATTGCCCCCAAAGCTTTGAGTTCAAAACTACTATCAGATTAAAAAAGATCGATTACGGATGGCTTCCCGGTTGGCGGGCCGATATCTTTTACTAATGTCGTCACAGTAAGCGTGTTACATACATGGTACGTACTGAACAATACCTATATTTTCACACTGTTCCACCTTTGTTAATTACATGAAACTTACATATTATGTAGATAGGTAGTTGGTTAATATTTAGTAAAAAAATGGTGATAGTACAACGAGCCTGAATTGTTATACAGGATGTTTTAATTTTTAATTTAGGTTTTTTTCTAGGAAAATAAGTAAGTAGAGGGCTCATTTTTTTTTTGATAGTTTCTATTGATCACATCAACATTTGTGCAAAATTTGACAATTCTCCTTTTTATACTTTTTGAGAAAATAAATAAAAACGTTTTAGGGTTAAATGAATGTCGTGGGGTTCCAGGTGGCAGTAGAGGGTTAAAAATTGGTATGAATTATTTACATTTGACGGGGCATCAACGGATAGTAGTTTTGAACTCAAAGCTTTGGGGGCAATTTTTGAAGGCTTATCCTGCTACACCCTTTCTCGACTGCGTCAGGGCAGCCGTGGCGAGGAGGTCACCAGGGAGCATCCTTGTCCTCGGCGACTTCAACGCCAAGCCTCAGTTGTGGGGAAGCCCTTCCGCAAGGGAAGGGCCGTCCAGACGTGAGCCCTGACCAACGACATGGACCTCTTAATAGAGGGGAAGTCCATACGTGATGGCAAGGCGGGTCAGTGGGGGACTTATCGATTGCCACACCGGCTATCACAGGTCGAGTTGGAGGATGGAGGGTGGAGGAGGGGGTGGAGCCCTTGTCTGATCACGTTTGAGGTCCCCCGCCCCCTTCTCTGGGGTCAGGCGCTCCATCCTAGGGGCCCGAGCCGCTTTCCCCGGTGGGTAGTTGGCCGGCTCGACCGGGAGCTGGCCGAAGAGGCGGTCATAGTGGAGAAATGGTCTGCCTATGGCGACCAGGTAGCGGACAGTGATGTAGAAGAGCTTGCCGGCCGCATCCGCAGCGCCCTTACACGGATCTGCAATGCGGCTATGCCCCGGGTTCGCCGAAGGACGCGGTGGCCCCAAGTATACTGGTGGTCACCCACAACTTCTGGCCTGATGGACTGTGTCCGAGCCAGCCGAGCCTATACCCGGTCTCGCAGGCACAACGGGCAGGGCCTTTAAATAAGCCCACACTAAAAACCAAACTTGCCACATAACGTGCGGACAATAGCCAATTTTATCTAGCGTGCAGATTACTTTGTACCTAATACATCAACAACAAGTCGTCAGTGGTGTGACCACGAAAGCGTGTGGTCACATTTAAATAAGGCTTACTAAATTCTACCCCAATTTTATTTCAACACAAGAGGTGGTTTTTTAAAATCACTGACTCAGTAGCCTAATTACCAATTTCCACATTTCTCACATCAGAAATGACCGAACTAGGAGCAAATTCGGAAAAGAGGGTAAAATAGCGGTAGAGTAGGTATGGGAATTAGGTAATTTTTTAAGTGAAAAATGTAGAAATTGGTTTTATGGTTATCTACTATTTACGTATAAATAAAATATATATAAAAAGCAAACCTGACTCACTGCCTTATAGGAAGGGAATTATTATATCAACGCACAGCCTAAACCGCTGGATCTTGAGATTCCAAATTTATTTATTTCACGTAGGTTCCTCATGAGTTATGAGGGTGCACTAAGAAAGGATTTTTGGAAATTCATCCCCTAAGGGGTTAAAATAGGGACAGTGGTAGAAAAGTAATGCTACGCGTGCCTAAGTCGCGGCGTCCTCTAGTATAATATAGACCTCCTTCTATGTTCTCTGAGTCGAGCATTAATTAATTAGTAAAGCGTGCAATGCAACCTGGAGTCGCATACGCGGTCTTCGTAGCACGGTGGTGAGCGAGAGCAGCGCGCCGCCCGTGGAGTCGGCGAGATGCGCGTACTCCAGTGCGAGTACTCGCAGGTTACGCAGCGCGAGCAGCGCGCGCATGAAGTCCCATCGCGTGTCTGGCCGCGGCAGGTACTGCCCGCTGCCTGCCAGACCATAAGTGAGATAAGATGAGGCATATGTATATCCCAAGGATTATAATAATAATAACGCCCTCGAGTCGTGCGTTTCGTGTACGAAGCCTTTGCTGCGATCGGAATAAGTCCCCAGCATTATATGGCTTGTGTCACGGATCGTATCGAAATTCTGAAGCAATAGGTTTGCGAGTACGTGTGGGCAAGACGTATTCGCCGCTATAAGTAGAGAGCGTGTGGATAAGTAGTTACCAGCAAAATGGCCTCTTCCAAAGTGACCTGAAGAAGGTGTACCGTAAGTGGGAAGGAACCATCAAGGTGTGAGTGAGTGACGGACACGTACTAGCAGATCCTGTTGCTATGATTAATTTCTGGTGCAGCAGGCGCCTCTCCTGCACTCAGAAGGAGATTGGATGCGTGCTGTTGAACACGCGTGTGAGGCTATTGAACCAATGGGGTCTATTGGCATCTGCCCCGAAGATGTAAGTTGAGCAATTCGAATGGCTCAGAACTGGAAAATTACTGGGCACTTCTGGATTAAATGGTTCAAAGCCTTACATGAGTGTTTAGCAGTGCAACTCCAAAATGCCCTTGAGATCAGTTCCTTGGCACCTTTATTAACCACTGGTGTCACCTTCCTGCTCCACAAGCCCGGTAGTTTCGCAGAGCCAAAAACTCCTTACATCCATTTTGAGCACATAATTAAATGCACATTTTATTGCAAACAATGTTTTGGCCTCTCAAAACGGATGTAAGGTTGGGTCCCGCGGTACTAAAGAGCCTCCTCCTCATAGATATGATTGATTGATATTGACATTCAATTCAATCAATCAATTGCCAGCAAATCAGGCGAAGCAAGGCGGCCCTCTCGGCTGCTTGGATTTACTACAAGAAGGCTTATGACTCGGTGCCTCACTCATGGCTCGAAAAGATCTTAGAGTTGTATAAAGTTGATGCAACTTTGAAGCCCTTTTTAGGTGTGTGTGTATTCAGTTTTTTTTAACATTACACTGGAGCCACGTTCGAGAGTCGTTTGCGCGAGAAGCGTTAGGGCCGGCGCCCACTATCGGCATGGCATGGGATCCTTCGGCATGCCTACACGCAGGCACACACTGACGGCAATTAAGTAGGAGTTATTAGGCATCCCGCGAGGCGTCCTTAGGTATGCCTTACAGTACCGAAGTCTGCCGCGCAATGCCGAGGCGTCCTTAGGTATGCCTTACACTAACGAAGTCTGCCGCGGTATGCCGAGGCGTCCTTAGCTCGGCCATTCTCAAAAAAGCAATATTTTGCGTGTCCGGCTCATTAATTATACATAAATACGTTCAGACGTTAGTGCAATATTTTTAATGGTATACTTTGTGTATTTATCTAAAAGTAGCATACACATTTTAACTTATTTAGTTATTACTAATTATTTTATTTTTTAAAACCCTCGTTCGCCAATTACCATAGCCTGTCCGCACGCTACCTTTGTCTGTAAATCTGCTCCTCATTTAAGTCAGGAATAAGTTCAAGCTATGCCATTAAAAAACTTAAGAGACCGAAATACAGCCAGTTTTAACACAAAAAAAAAAATTTTTTTAGGACCATTGGATTTAAATTTATCATGAAATATCTCCCTGTCCGACCCGAAGGTATAATTGCCATCGCCACTCACTTTCGAAGTGCTCATCCCTAAACAAAGAAATATTCGAACATCACTAGTGCACGAGTCGCGACCTGTCAGTAGTATAGTAGTGCAGTCATTGAAGCATTATTGCTCCGAATTTTGTTACTGTGAACCGAATTGCATACAATTTTGGAATCAGGTTCATCTTACCCTTACCTTCAAAAGTGAAAATGATTTGAACTCCGCAACCACCCTGGGGGTGGTTGCCACCCCTTATCAGGGGTGTTTTTTTTTCTTCAAAATAACCTCGGATATCGATAGAAGGCCGAATTTTGTTACTGTGAACCGAATTGCATACAATTTTGGAATCAGGTTCATCTTACCCTTACCTTCAAAAGTGAAAATGATTTGAACTCCGCAACCACCCTGGGGGTGGTTGCCACCCCTTATCAGGGGTGTTTTTTTTTTCTTCAAAATAACCTCGGATATCGATAGAAGGCCTAATTTTAAGCAAAAAATCATCTATAAAGTTTTTCGAAAAATCCAATACTTTTCAAGTTATTGGCAATGAAAATTCGCAATGTTTTCACGTTTTCCCTTCGGCCGCGTACGTAACCGACCATTCGTAACTGGTAACGAAGGAAGAAAAAATGATCTTTGTACGATACTGGTTTCGAACAAAGAGTTATTTTTCTTCATACGTAACCATAGTTTCGAGGGAAGAAATTGTCTATTTGAAGTTACTAATAAAGAATATCTATTGCTCATACGTATCTGAGTAAATATGTTTATCATCATTTGGAGTAGGTAACTCATGTAAAACCACTTCAAACTGCTTACTAACTGGCCACTTGATAAAGTATTTTATTTGTCAATGTCAATTGTCAGTCACAGGCTTAATGGCTTTTAATGTTTTTACTGTCTAAACTAGCCTTGGTTTGCGAAATTTTTATGTAAAAATGAGTGAGAGTGAACTACACTTTGTGAGAACACGGAGAGGAGGGGTGGCTTTACTATTAAACGGTTGGTCATACCATAGAAAAAAAAAATATTCGAATGGAAATACGTACTGGCTCTGCACTAATAACAGCAGTGGAGGTTGCTCAGGCAGTATAACTTTATCTACGAGAAATAATGTTGTTAAAAATAAAGAACATACATGCAAACAAGACTTTGTAAAAAATAGAATTCAGAAAGAACTTGACGAGCTAAAGGAAAAGACCAGCACTAATTTTGAATCCATACAAAAGCAGTATGATGATATGGTGTGGAAGCTAGAAAACGAAGGATTAGATTTGATAGACAAGATTCCCGAATTCCAAAATGTCAAAACGGGCCTTTACAATGAACGAAATAGGGTTCTAGGCGTAAAAAAACTTCGGTTTATGTCCAGTGAGGAAGTCAATATACCTGAGAAATTTAAAGATTTCTTATTAGCTGACTACAATAATGAAAATGACGGCAAAAGGATTATTTTGTTTTGTAATAGAAACGTGAGGGAATTAATTCCTACTTTTAAGCATATTTTATCTGATGGTACGTTCAAAGCAAGCCCTAACACATTTAAACAGTTATACACGATTCATGGGTGCAAAGAAATAGACTCTACTGTTCATCCATTAATTTATTGTTTACTACCAGACAAAACTACTAAAACATATGAGATATTATTTAAACTGATCAAGTCAATTTTTGACGATTGGCAACCAGAAAAAATTACTATAGATTATGAAATAGCTGTAATGAGGGCAATCAAGAAAATTTATCCCAGTATTATAGTGAAAGGATGTTATTACCACTACAATCGATGCCTGTATCGCAAAGCGAAACAATTAAAAATAACCTCGAAAGTGAAGAAGAGGCACGTGGCCCGATGTGCTGGTTTAGCTCGTTTACTGAAAGGTTTTACGCATAGTGGTCATATGTATATAATGAGCATGAGTCCATCAGGTGACGATGTTACAAAGTTTAACAAATACTTTGATAAGCAATGGATGAAAGACATGCCTTTTTCGAAAGTATGTAACTGTAGTGAAGAAATGATTAGGACCACAAATAATATAGAAGGGTGGCGTAGTAGGTTAAACCGATATCTGGGCCGGAGTAAGCCCACTGTTCCTGCTTTACTAAATGTTTTGTCTAAAGAGACTAAATTAATAAATATTTTCAGAAAACATACCAAAAAGTCAGTGGCTTATGTTGAAATAGACGAAGAAATAAATCGTTCCATAAAATTATTGAAACAGAAAAAAATTTGCGTGGGCCACTGTTTAGAAATTATTTCTCCGTATTATCATGTTTTCTAAATGTTTAACGTACCTTCTATAGCAAAGTAAAATGTTTATAATAGATTAATTGATTTTGGTTTTGTTTTAATGGAGCTCTTATACCTACTTATGTTTAACGGTTGCCTTATGCCTGAAAATTAAAACGTGACACAAATTTATTGTTTCTTTTATTTATTCAACACACACACATGAAAGAACATGTTTTATCATATCACTGAATAATTTCATGATGTTTACAATATCTTGCACATGTTCCCGTTCAAAATCGGTTAGATTGTCTTCCGCTTCAGCCACTTCTGACCAATTTTGGCAAGGGTGCAGATGATAGCTGCATGCTTCCGTGCCAGGCGATATATACAAATTATGAATATAAAGCATTCTAGCTTTAAAAATATTTGGTATATCTTGGGTTTCCATCGGACATCCGCCGAAGATGCTGGCATTGTTTTCTGGCGTCCTTTTTATCATGCCGGTAGTTTCTAGTGATGATGAAAGAGGTTCTTGGAAATTATGAAAATTATTTTTATTTATTTGAATCGTTTTCTATTACTATCTGAAACTCGAATTGGCACTTCCCTTGGCATTGCGTGTTTGCGTATTTGCACCGAATTTCACTAGCTCACTTAATCACTACATATTATAAAAGAAAGTCGCTTCCCGCTGTCTGTCCCTATGTATGCTTAGATCTTTAAAACTACGCAACGGATTTTGATGCGGTTTTTTTTAATAGATAGGATAATTCAAGAGGAAGGTTTTCATGTATAATAAACTTTGTTTTACGTACGGGTATTACAGAAAACTCACATAAACCGAAGCGAAGCGAGGGCGGGTCGCTAGTAAACAATAATTCAAGGACAAACTGGGAGTTTCAGAGCAGTGTGGTGAAAAGAAAATTATTCTTACTATGTAACTGGTTACGAACCATTTGACGATCGACGGTGACTGATTACGTATGAAGAAAAATAACTCTTTGTTCGAAACCAGTATCGTACAAAGGTCATTTTTTCTTCCTTCGTTACCAGTTACGAAAGGTCGGTTACATACGCGGCCGAAGGGCACGTTTTTCATCGGTTTTTTGCAAATATCTCCAAAAATATACGTTTTATCGAAAATTTTATGAATAACAAAATTGTAGCAGGTAAAAAAATTAACAATTTGGTTTTTTATAAAGTATTCTAAGTGCAATATTAAGCTAGATATTAAAGATCAAAGCCGTTTTTATTTTGTCTGAAATTTAATCGATGTGGTCAATGCGGCATCTAGCGGCGAGCAGATGCATTTTATGCATTCTAATAAAAAAGGGATTCGTAGTGATTGAAATCAGCTTTAAAATGAGCACTATTAAAAGTCTTTTGCACGTAAAATAAGTGAGCTGTATTGCAATTAAGAGGAGCATCTAATGTTTTTTCTTTTAAATCAATGGGTTTCATAAGTGCCATTTCCACCAAAATTAAAATTAATCGTATTCCGCCTAGAATTAACTTTATTATGAAGAGTTTGATAGATTGTATCAGTTTGGCTGCTTCAGGACACATATTTTTCAAAAAAGTCACGATTAAAAAAAAATATATATCAAATTCTTAAAACACCCACCTTTTTTTCATAATATCTCAAAAATGACGACAGATACGTATAAAAGTGTAGGGATAAAAAAATTAGGTATTTTTCTGACAAACAACTTGGTTTTTTTGTTTTTTCTGTCAAACAAAAAATGACGGAGATATGATTGTTTAAAGAGCGCGTGGCAGCGCAATCACAGCCTCTCTTAAGCCCTTTAACCCTTCACCGTTTTAGAAAAAGGTTTTTTACTATATATTGCAATGAAGGATGTTGTAGCTCTCTTAATTACCTTTACAATGGTTTTTTATAAATTGTGATAGCATGAAAATTGAAGGAGTTATGGTCCAAAAACTTAACATATTTTTTTCTACTTAGTAACTGAAAATTTCGGAGTGTGAATATTTGGAGCAATGTGAAAGTACGCAGTATAAAAGAGACCCAAAACTATTGTAATGTGTATATATATACATAATATGGCTGATATATTTTGGAAACGTAGGCATGGATACATACCAACGTTCTTATATGGGTAAGGCCGCGAATTTTGACGAATTTGGACGTTTCAAATTTAAAATGCTCATAAAAAAAAAATGGTACCTAGCACCGAGAGTTTTCGAAACAATTTTATTATATTACGCGATAAAAACTATCAAGGTCGCAAGTGCCATAATTTATTTAATCCTTTCAAATAAATAATAAAAATATAATTCCGTCCAAAACGTAACGAAAGTTGTAAATTTTTTTCGACCACGTGTACTTAAAGCCCTGTTATTTTCACGATTTTCAACTTCTCATGATCATGCTTTTGTTTAAACAATTTTTTTTGATATAGCGATAGTTCTACCAATTGCGAAAAAAATATATTTAAATAATTTACTTGTTTTATGCTGCATTCTTTTATTGGGCCACAATTCCACGTTTTCGTTACGAATACTTACGCGACGCTTTATAAAGCCAGATTTAAAGCCAACTGTGGTTGAAAATCGTTTTTGTGCACTGGCAATGTTGAATGTGACAGCGACTCCGACAATGAGTCATGAATAATAATATTATATTTTAATAATAATAGTACAATTTTATATAATTTTTAAATATTTTATTCAATAAATGGCAATTTTTTACTCTAAATTAAATTATTTTTAAATATGTAATCATTAATCATACATATTTACTGTTTTAATTTAGGGGTAGTTTTAAGGGTAGAAAAGCTTAAGAATATGATAATCATTTTCGAGAGTGTGGAATAATATTTAAATCCTTTTCATTTTATCAAAAAAAAAAAAAAAACAATTTTTTATCAAGTGGTACTTTTCAGGGGGTTAAAAATTTGATAATTATTATAGAGAATATAAAATATTACTTACTCTATACTTACATCTTTTTATGTCATACCAAAGTATTTTTTTGTGTTTTTTTCTATTTAGGGGTTGTTTGCAAGGGTTGTAAGATTTTCAAGGGGTTGAAAATGATTTTAATATGAGGTAATTGTGTTAGAAAACACTTTACAATTTCACCACTTACATAGACATGTTTTCTAGCGATAAAATGGCTCAATGTCAATTTTTCCATTAAGGGGTTGTTTACACCCCTTAAAAATAATAGGCGGAGTTCATATCATTTTCACTTTGGAAGTTAAGGGTAAGATGAGCCTAATTCCAAAATTTCATGCAAATCGGTTCACAGTTAAAAAATTCGGAGGTAAGACCGTATTATCCGCTTCAATGACTGCACTAACTGAGACGTCCGCACTGTCCGATTGCCACGGCACTATAGTGCAGTCATTGAAGCGAAAAATACGGTCTTACCTCCGAATTTTTTTACTGTGAACCGATTTGCATGAAATTTTGGAATTAGGCTCATCTTACCCTTAACTTCCAAAGTGAAAATGATATGAACTCCGCCTATTATTTTTAAGGGGTGTAAACAACTGAGAAGGGGTGGCAACCACCCCCAGGGTGGTTGCGGAGTTCAAATCATTTTCACTTTTGAAGGTAAGGGTAAGATGAACCTAGTTCCAAAATTGTATGCAATTCGGTTCACAGTAACAAAATTCGGAGCAATAATGCTTCAATGACTGCACTAAGTGTTGGTGTATACGCCTAGGATGCACGTAAGTACCTAATTACCGTAGCTTTGGTTTTCAAGTTTTCTAATTCCTGTTGCTCTACTTATAAATTCGATTTCTTATGGAAATATTCTAATACTTAGTGAACCGAAAGAGATGTGAGGCCTTTGTATACTTATTACGATTTTCCAATATTTTCAATCGTTTATATTTTTTGATATTTTTAATAAATTGTATTGTTTTCTAAGTACCGTAGTGCTAATTGACAACATTTCAAAAAAAACAGCTTTTTTGTTTTTTCGCGTTTATGATAGCTGGTTAAAAATTAGACTACCCGTGTTTCTCGGTTTTTCTTTATTTAACTTAAATTCGTCGTTAATAATTTATTAAATAAATAGTCATTAAAAATACCATATACAACGTGTTACAAAAATACCCGTAAAGCCGAAAGGGGGTTAAATGGTACCTTATAATAAGTCCATTTACAATATTTGAGAACCGTACTATCACCGCATGACTTACCGGCAAAAAAAATAAAACCATTATTGGTTTCATTGATGTGAAAACCCTATTTCAGTAAAATTAAAGAGTAAACTACGCAGATTGTTTATGTACATTTTTACCTAATTCGTGAAACGATTAAGATATATACTAACAAAATGTACAGAATTCGATTAGATAGATATTACAAGTCGAATTTTGGAAGATTTTAAAAGACCTAAACTACTTACGAAGAAACCTAAACTAGCACTTACTTTTTCGTAAAGAACGTCAAAATTACAGGAACGGCTCAAAGTGAGCTCTGCCTTGTTCAATGCACAACCTCGCTCGTCGGGATATGGTTTTAAACCCATTTAAGTTGAAAAATTATTAAATTGGTAGGTAGGCCTCTCTGTTAAAATAATCTATTAATGGAAAATGTCAGAATTAATAAATCAATGTCAAGCTGTCATACAGTGTGTGTGTCTGTTACGAGTAGTACAGTGAGACAATCGTTAGGAACCCGTTTTATTCGCGAGAATATAGGCTTCGAAGCCATAACAAGACAAGATTACATAGAGATGCACGTAACAGATTTTTCCAATCAATTATATAACTCCACACCAGACGTCCCAAAAGCATTAGTGTACAACGATTGTACATATTTAGACATAGAAAGAAGTTCTTGTTTCAAGACTTTGCGACAGTCTTTTTGCACTCACAAAAAGAAACATTTAGTTAAGCCCTCAATGTTAGTTGCTCCTAACGGATATATTTTAGATATTCAAGGACCTTACTTCTCCAATGCTAACAATAACGATGCCAGAATTCTCGTGAGTGAGATAGATAATGATTTTCGTGGAATGCGTGATTGGTTACAGCCACAGGACATCTTCATTGTAGATCGTGGTTACAGAGATGCAGTCCTCAGATTACAGGAAATAGGCGTACAAACAATAATGCCACCTGTTCTAAGACCCGGTCAAAGTCAATTTACAACTGAAGACGCCAATTATGCACGGATTGTGACAAAAATGCGATGGGTAGTGGAAGCACGTAATGGACATTTAAAAAATATATTCAAATTCTTTGGCCGTGTCATTTCGACATCCCATGTTCCGAATTTGAACATTTTTCTTTTAATAGCTGGACCTATAATAAACAAATACTATGGGCCTATTACAATGCCGGATGGTAATGTCCAGTTAGCAAATGAAATGCTTCATCGTGTTGAAGACGTTAATGTTATACAGGCACGAGTTGAAGCTGAAAATCTTGGCCGGAGAAGAGCACGATGGACTCCGCTAACTGCTGCACAAATACCATTGTTTCCACGGTTTAACCTGGAGTATTTGCATTTGATCACATTCGGAACATATCAAGTGAAACTGTCTCCCGGATATATGCAAGACAGTACATTGCGTCATATTAACGACTTAGCAGCGGAAGACGAAGACGAGCGAGTTTTCGAAATAGATGAGAACTTAAATGAGCTAGGATTTATTAAAATAAGGGCTACATCAAGATTCCGAAACGCAACATTTTATTATGTGTGGATTGCGTTTGATCAAGAACATAATAATGGGTGTGATGACGATCCCATCTTAGGTTATTATTGCACGTGTAAAAGTGGAGCAAGAACCCTTGGTACATGCGGTCACGTTACAGCAATATATGGTTTTTAGGTTTTGCCCGATTCGAAGAAAATGTGAAGTATCCGTCGTTAAGAATGCTTTATACCATACTTAACGCAGTCAATGCACAAAGGTAGCCTTGTACAACCAATTATACATAAAATTATAACTAGCTGTGTACGTTGACTGATAAGAATAATACTTAGGTAAGTAAAAAAATACTGAACATAAAAATAGTTATATTTTAAAAACTGGTCATTAATTAAAGTTGCAACTTCACACACTTCATCAGAGTATTAGAGGCTATATTTCCACAAAATTTCAGCCAAATCGACCGAACGGCTTTTACCGAACATTTTGTGCGGGGTTCTTTAAACTGTAAAATAATACTATTTACACGGTTAAGCAAAATCAGTTTAAGGTAAGGGCACCTATTACCGCTCCCCCTAAAATCGGCACCCATTACCGCAGTATTTTAAAAAATTAGTTTTATGAACAAGTCGATTTACTCACTAAGAAACTTATTTTACATGAGCAAAGCGCAGTTTGTAGACTACCGGTTTTTTGAGCGCTAGTATTTATGCATCAAATAAACAACTCGCAAACCGCTAGTATTATCAGCGACGCCGGCGCAGGAGCAGTTTGTGCCATAGAAACGCGAGACGCCACACGTAAGGGAACTCACATTTTATTTAGTGATTTGCGTAATAGTTATAATGACTAACCTAATGCTAAGATTTTTAATTTATTGATTATTGTTTTCTTTGCAACTTTCAAATACTATTTTTATGTGTTTTTGTCTGGAAATACGTTAAAATTAGAATATTAAATACCGCGGTAATTGATTTCATTTTTTGCTATGGCTCCTAAATCCGAGGTATACCACGGTAATAGCTGAAATGGTACTTTAGGTTCAATGGCCTTTATTTTTTATATCTGCTGTCGGTTATTAATTTCTTTAGTGTTAATAAAAACTTTATCTATCTAAGCAGTTAAAGAGCAATTTCCGTGGTATGAAAAATACTAATAAAGGCCTTATTTTTTATTAAAAATTTGTGCACTATATTACTTGTTTCCATAGAAAGCCCTAAATGTTTGAGTCGTTTAAATATAAACATATATTTATTTTTTATATATATTTAAAGATGTTATTATTAGTTTGGTTTTATTAGATGGTTAAAATGTTAAGGTTTTATTTGTTTAACCAACGTTACGATAACTTTATTTTTTTATGGGTCATAATTAGGTTTTGTAGTACCGTGAATTTATCCTATTACCGTGGGTAAGAAAAGATAACCCTCGGTAATAGGATGTATGGGAACCTAGTTCCGAGGTATTTAGGTTTTTTATGGGTCGGAGTTAGGATCCTATACTATCTCCTATTACCGTGTGACAGTAAATAAAATTTCAATTGCAGGTTACCGTAGTTTGGATTCCTTAATAAAATTAAACGATTTTTTTGATAGTAAAGCTTACCCGTTGGAAACTCTTGTACTAACTGATGGTACAACGCGTATTTGGTAGACTGGGTTTTATTATTTAAAAAATAGAACAACAACAAATGAGAACAAGTTCTAAAATTTAAAGAAAACAATAAAAAACTGATTTATTTTATTTTGATTCGACAGATTATTTAATTATTAGAATGTTAATAAAGTTCTTTGTGTTAGTATGTTTATATTATTTTTTATTAGTATTTTTTAGTTTATCACCAGACAATCTTGATTTAATAAGCAGTTTTAATTAAAAATAAATCTTTATCCACTTTTAAATGTTTTATTACTTAATTAAGTTTTACTAAAAAAACAACAAAATATTCAATATTCAATGTACGGAACCAAAAATACATTAATCCTCTACCCTCGGTAATAGGAGCCTCATGCACGGTAATAGGGTCAAAGCTCATCCAATACCACGGTATTAGGAGAACCCGACTTTTTGGGTTTAATATTTATTTTATCCCAAATAATCACCAAAAATGAGGCCATAAAGGTGCAAATTACAAAGTTCAATCAACACACTTTTATAAAAATAAAAAAACGGTCGTTACCCTTAATACCCTTAATTTTTGGCTCTTATTTGAAAACTACCTTAACTCCCACGGTAATAGGTGCCGTTACCTTTATATGGTAGCTAAGTTCACTCTGGCACCGGAGTCACTACGGGAGCTTTTCGGGCTGGTGGATCATGTGCATCGGGTAAAATTGCAGTAGCTGTAGCGTTTTCCACCTTCCGGTACTGAAAGTTGGGAAGGTTTTTCTTTGCCGCCATGACGGTGTCCCGCAGGCGCTCGGGCGCGACGCACGCGGAGGCGCGGGTCTCCTCGCGGCACTCGCGCACCAGCTCGCTCATGGCACCCTCAGCCAGGGGCACCACGTCCTGCGCACCCTTCTCAAGGTGCCGCTTCAGCTCGTTGTCGATGCGTAGTAGCTTCTCCTTGCTGGAGTTGGTTCGCCAGGGCCTCTTGGGATCGGCTCCAATCAGAACTACGCTCTCTGAGAACACTTTCTTCGCACTGTAAAGATAGCAGATAATATTATGCTAGTGAAATTTAATTAAACAAATTATAAATTATTCTCATCGTATCAGCTAGGTACGAGTACATGATTATTTTTCCTCGTCCTTGTACATAGATACTACAATCTAGGTTTGAGTTTGGGTTTAAAGAAATTGTATTACTCATTTAAATAGCTTAGCTTAAATTAAAAAGTGACAAATCTATTAATTCCTGCATTTCCAGCTTCGAACGATTCAAGTTACTTTATCACTTAAAAAAAAGTTTTTTTTTTACAAAGCTAATGTTTACTAGGTAGCTCATTGTTTCTTCTCCACGCCACGCACAAAAGTGACGCTACGCTACTAAAACCAAATCATACAACCTGAATCAGTGATTGCCGTGTCGGTCGCAATGGCGATACTGCCAACATCTCTCCTATTATTAGGGCTCCGTACCAAATACTAAGAACCGGGCAAGAGCATGTCTGACCATTCTCAGTGTAGGGTTCCGAGGCTGTTATTTCAATCTCGTTTTTTCGTTTATTAGTTATGTAATTTGTATTGTCCGAGACGTATTTGGCATTACATCATTTTTATAGTATAATATTGTTTTGACGAATGTCGACCTCGTAGAAAACATATTTCGTATAATTGGTAAGGGACCTTAAGTCCTAAAAGTTGGGCATGATAACTCACGCTATTAAATTTTTAAACATTGTCGCCTTCGTTATTTATAAGGTTAATAACTAGGCTTAACTATAGTCCAACTTTTTAGTCCTCACCCAAATTGTGCCCAAATATCCGAATTATTAATTTGGTACATTTTTAAATAGAGGTACAGTAAAACATAACTGATATGGCTTACCGATGTACAGTCACCAACCGCGAATGTTACGCCACTTGCCACTCTTCTTAATTTAGCCGTGTACTACACTCGGGTAATATGTCAAGTCGGCTGTCAACCCAAAATGCATTACACGGTTAAATTAAGAAGAGTGGCAAGTGGCGTAACATTCGCGGGTGGTGACTGTACCTGCAGAGATGATTTTTTTTCGAAGCGCGGGAACCAATCAGCTTGACCCACGGATTGCGTGGTTGTATTCTGTGCTATTATTGGTTATTTATTAGCCCTGGTTATTAGTGACGCGCCCGCGTGTGATTCAATCAGCCT
This sequence comes from Acleris laterana, assembly GCA_963966035.1. Lineage (NCBI taxonomy): Eukaryota > Metazoa > Arthropoda > Insecta > Lepidoptera > Tortricidae > Acleris > Acleris laterana. Next base: position 20,605,002 of record OZ014438.1, read on the forward strand.
AGGTGAGTGAGTGACATGGAAAAAGTAGATCCAATTTAATGTGCACCTTATAACTATTACGTACAAGTTTGATCATGGGTTTTAATCGTGCTTTCGGAAATCGTGTATTGTGTCTGCGCGAACGAAGTTTCACGACACGCCATATAAATTGTGTTCTACCGTTCTGGCCAGCGAAAGCTGTTACTAGAAAAAGACGGCCAATTTAAAAAATCCGCATGTTGCAACGCCGTGTATAGGCGGGAAAACAATAATGATACTGGACAGTAAAACAAATTTACAAATCTGAAGCGTTTGGCCACCGAAACATGACAATGAGAGTGTATTCTTTAACTTTAAATATGAGATATGGCAAGCCTTTATGTATGAGATAAGAATTAGCAACGTTGATAATGGCAAACAAGCTTCAAACCAAATTTAATGTTTTGCCTTGTCTATTTTAGGTTTCTTCTGATTCAATAATAAAGGATTTGTTATTGTTATTATTTGACGTAGAAGCCCTGTTTTTTAATCCAAGATACTAAAATTACATTTGGTTTGTACAGAGTCTTATGAAATTTATATTAATACGCGTGAAATTTTCATCGGTCGATCGTTACTGTTTCTCAGATTTTAAAAACAGGACATGTACTCGCATTGCACTGAATGCTGAAATAAAATAGGCCTTTGTTATAATATAACTTACGAAGCATTGGACAACAAACTTCAGGCTGCTAGACAATGCACAAACAAGGTGACTGCTATCCTATTCCTTAAAATAAAAGGGGTTACATTAGAGCTAATTTGCAATCATTTAATCCCAGTTAACTGGGGGTTTAATGTCACTGGTTTTAAAGTTATTTAACATTTTAGGTATTTTTAAATTTCCCGTTTGCTGATTTAATACTGTAGACTGTGATAATACTACTTCAGTCTAGGAACAAAATTTTTTTTTTAATAGCTTATAAATATGCAAATGCTTCAAACAAAAACTCTTCTAAATATAGGTTCCGTAAAACTATATAACTGTGGTCCTAACCTGCAACAATAGTCCAATTTTCCTCATTAGTTTATTCTAAAATATGATACCTTACTGCTATTATTGCTATTATTGCTATGGCTAAAGCTATCATATTTTTAGAATAATGTGATCCCGCCAAATCATTTTCATGTAAAATATTGCCAAGACGACCATATGGCTCGCACTCTCAAAAAGTTATCAGAGGTCATGTAGAGCCAAGCTTCTTACTATACCCGCTCTAACTCTACAAGCTCTAACTTCACAAACTCTAGACCTTAGACGAAATATGTGTCTTCGCCGTTTCTTTACTACTATAACTAATTGTATAACAGAAAAGCCCATGCGACGGTAGCGAAACGGCTAAGCCACATATTAGGTAAGTAGGTATATCGCCGATTTTATTTTCGCAGAATTTTATGTAGCAGAATGTAACCCTCATGAGCAGGTCTCTTGAAAAGCAAAACGCCTACGTAGCAAAATGCCTAAAACAAATGTCTAAGAAGCTCAATGCCTAATGAGCAAAATGTATTTAAATCATTTTGCCAAAAATTTAAATCACCAAAAACGCAAAATTTCTGAATAGCAAAATGATTCAATCTCTTGTTGCCTACACTATGTATGTAATGTCTAAAATGCAAAATGCCTGAGTATCAAAATGATTAAATCTCTGGTTGTCTAAACTGTATAATGTCTAAAACGCAAAATGCCTGAATGGCAATATACCTACTTTAACACGTTCCTTGTCAGGGTGCAACCCAATGTGGGGTCATGAAGCTTTTTTCAGGATTCCGTGCTTCCAGTATGGGGTCACATCCCCATACTGAATGCGCAGTTGGACTTGTGATATTGTCAGATCGTTTTGTATGGAAGCAGACGTGATGCGTTTTAGGCGTATTACTTTTTAGACATAATGCGGTGTAGGTAATTTTCTAAACAAAAAATTTGCGTTACAGGCTTACTGCTACTTGGTCATAACGCGGTTCAGGTAATTAGAAAAGCAGACATGATACATTTCAGGCATTTTGCTAATAAGGCCTAAAGCGATTTTGATACCTATGCGTTATAGGAATTCTGCTACTTAGGCGTTTTGCTTTTCAGAAGACCTGCTCATCAGGGGAATATAAGTTCCATCGAATTTATTATGGCATGATTGTACCATCTATACTAATATTATAAAGCTGAAGAGTTTGTTTTTTTGTTGCTTTCGAACGCGCTAATCTCAGGAACTACTGGTTTGATTTGAAAAATTCTTTCAATGTTAGATAGGAAGGCTTAAAGGCTTATATATATATATATATATATATACATCATACTCACATAAACCGAAGCGAAGCGAGGGCGGGTCGCTAATAGTATACCTAATACTAGTAACGAACTGCTATCAGTTAAGTAGGTTAGGTTAGGTTAGGTTAGGTTAGGTTATATAGCGAAATGGTCAAAAGGTTTGGAGATATTAAAGGTTTAAAAATAATGATGGATGATTTTCTGGTTTATGGCAAGACTATATCTGAACATGATTCTATATTAAGAAAAGTATTAGAGCGTGCTGACCAAATAGGCCTCAAATTTAATAGTCAAAAGTCAAAGTTATGTATGTCGGAGGTTAAATACCTAGGGTTTATTTTTAACGAACAAGGAGTTTCAGTTGATCCATCAAAAGTAGAGTCCATTTGCAAAATGTCAAGTCCCAGTAATGTCACAGAGTTACAAAGATTTCTAGGAATGCACACTGGAACCCGCCCATACAAGTGGGTGCACAAAAGTCTTATAAGTTACATAAACATAAATTTGCATCTGTGATGTAAAATATTGGACTGTAAAATTATACCAGTAGTTTTAAATCGTGATTACATTATACTTTTTACCTTAACAAACATATTATTGTCTATGATGACATTAAATTTTCACTTAAAAACATTTCAATGGCTTCTAAATCGAATGTTTTTCTGTCCATTACTGGTAGAGAACGTGAGCATGTGATGATAGGATCAGAGGAAATCAAAAGTCTATTGAAAACATCTATCATATTGTCTACTCTCGAAGTTTTTCGACTAAATCGCTCCCGGTAACATTTAAAATCCTTGTACACCGTACACCGTACACCGTACTAGGTACACTAGCTATATTAGAAGTAAGATAAATAACAAAATTGAATTAGGATTGTTAAGTCCTCAGCAAACCGTTACTCTACAGAATATCATATACGCATAACATCATACTAGCAAAACACGATATTCGCAAAACATGATATTTACAAAGAGTCGGATTTTATAACGAAATCCGATCAGGACCGGAGGGCCAAATTACCCATAAATAAATAGAAGCTCCGCGGTAGCGCAACTCCGTCGACACTGAAGAAGAAGAAGAAGAAGAAGAAGAAGAAGAAGAAGAAGAAGAAGAAGAAGAAGAAGAAATACACTAGTTAAGTAATTAATATTCGTTAAGTTGTGCTAAGGTGATGTTTTGATACTATGATGATTTGCGAGTCATGTTTCGCGAATATGATGTTTTTAACCCCCGACGCAAGAAAGAGGGGTGATAAGTTTGACGTGTAAGTCTCTGTGTGTGTGTGTTTGTCTGTGGCACCGTAGCTCTTAAACGGATGAGCCGATTTGGATGCGTTTTATTTGAAAGCCAGTTTTTTGTCGGTGGTTCTTAGACATGTTTTATCAAAATCGGTTTAGCCGTTTTTGAGATATAGAGGTTTTTGTGGGTTAAAAGGCCCCGATTTATCGGCGCCACATACTTTAAAAGCTGATATCTCTTAAACGGCCGTACCAATTTTCATGAATTCTTGCTAAAAACCACTGCTAGAAAACTTGGGCTTGGGTCATCCATTTGGGAGCTACGATGCCACAAACAGACACTCAGATACATAGAAATAGAGATAGGTACACGTTATAAACTAGCACCCCTCTTTTTATTCATTTGTGTAGCGCGACCTCTATACGAGCGCAGCCGCAGGGTTAGACATAACAAACACCCGCGCGACGCGCGGGGTTAACTCACGCGCCGCCAATGCCGCCATTTTGTGGAGACGCTCCCTACCCTCGCGTCCCGTAGTAGTCGCGGCACGGACGCTTTGACGCGCGCATCGTATATGATTCTCCCTCGAATCTCGCTCGCTCGGTTGTGCCATATTGAATGTACTTAAACCTTAACAAATCATTGTTTTTGCCTTTTGTTTGTTTTAAACGTGTGTACTTTTTACGCGAATAGACGTTTTGTCGTGTAAACTTGGTTTCACTGATGCCCTAATCCCACAAGCTAGCCAAAATTTGTTATTAACCCCCTATTATTAATTTCATGTCGGGGGACCGCTAAGTAAACTAAATAATATTAAATACCCCAGCTACTTGACGGTCTCCGACGTGTGGACGCTTGAATCAAAATATTAATACCTACTTATAATTAAACTTAATGGGCCAATAGGTACTTATTATTTTTTACCTTTTAGAGGATTTAATTAATTTATTTAATTTTGGTTTTGTGATATTTTTCTGAATATCATGTTTTGCGTATAATGATATCCAACGACGGAGGGCCGGGCTAAATACTGAAAAATGAAGAGGCCTTTACCCTGCAGTGGGTGGATGTGGCTGAAATGATGATGATGATGAACGCAATAGGTACGTCATGGGAGCAAAACGTCCGCAAATAAAAAAGGTCCTGTCTCAATATATCGAAATGTCATATTGATCAAACAACCGTATAATCACGGGAGCAAAACTTCCGCAGTTCAAATTATTCTGTACGCAACAAACTAAAATAAGAATTATCTTTAGTAACATATAATTTTTTTTAAGGTACTGTAATGAGCAGGGCCCGTACTTTTCATGCCGCTGACGCAAAAATGACGTCACGATACATAGAGTATGATTTCAAATGGTTTTATTGTAATTATTAACCATTTAACCATGTACACACAACATCACACCTAACTAACCATTAAATACAGAGTAGAGAGAAAAATAAAGATGTATATAATGTGTATTATGTCAACAACATACGCATTCTAGTGCGACTCTCTTTCATGCAATATTTCAGATTTCTGAAGTGTATAGCTAGATGTGTTGCTGTGTGTACAACTGAGTCAAGTAATAGATTACTCTATTGACGGGTAGGAAAATAAATGCCTACTTGATACATAAAACGTAAATGAAACTGTTATATGTTTAGTATTTTATGCTCCTGATGCTATCATAAAATTCGTAAGATCCAGGTTAAACTCCTTTTGTGTTAAATTTCCTTCTTCTCTTTCAATATGTTTAAAAGAGAACAAAACTAAGACACTATTAAACTGTAAGTAACATAAGTATGAATTATTTAATAAACTGACAATCTGTTCTTTATTTGAGTGTCAATAAGATAAAAGTCAGTTAAACGTGATGTATTGATTATTTCATCGATACCGGTTAATTAAAGAGGTTGACAAATAATTATGACGAATTACTAATTGGAATCATACTCTATGTAGCGTGACGTAATTTTTACGTCAACGGCATGAAAAGAACGGGCCCTGGACTAATGAGTCATTTCATTACACTAAATAAAAATAATATTGATGTTAGCTAGAAAGTTCCACACAAAAGTTTTATTTGAAATTAATTTATTGGTTCATTACAGCCATAGCATTGTTACGTACAGTCAAGGGCAAAAATATCTGTATAACTACTGGTATAGTCTTTATTATTTCTAGCGAGCCGATCTTCTACACAAAGGCCATTGTTTGTGTACAATACTATTATCTTTCTGTGTCCGTAACCGCAAGCCGATTACATACAAAAAAGTTAGAACTACATTGAATGTCCATAGAATTATCAACCCTATCCTCTTAGTCAGTAGGTTTAAAATGTAAAGTGTCAGGATACAGATATGTCTTTATTATCTGGCGACAGAAGATGGTAATATTGTGTAGGGAATAAGACCGGTTCAAATAATAAAGACATAATCTGTTTTTTTTTTATACTAGGTTTTTAAGCCTCCATTATAGTTCAAGCCGTGAACAACCAAAAACAACGTCCTAATATGGAATCAATCAAAATAGCGTGAGCAAGTGATACTTTATTTTTCTCATGCTCTTTAATCTGCTATTTCAAATGTCAAAAGCAAATCTCATGCAATTAAAAATGTCAAATGTCAAATCCAGGCGAGTGCTTACCCACTCATAAAATTAAAACGGCTTGCAAATCGGTTTCGCCCACTTTAAATTTATTTCTAGATATATACTTACTGGTGTCCCTAAAACCAACGCCAAAACTTAGAGGGCTAATAGAGCAGCTAAAAAACTATCGATTTAATCCCTATGTATGTTCAGCGATTTTTACTAATTCCGTAGATATTGATTATTTAAATCTGATTTTTTGTGGTTTTCCCTTATGTCCAAGTCACAAAAAAACATTAATTTCATGTTTTGTTTTATAAGTTTTTCGCAGGTAGGTATCTTACTTAGGTAATTGGAATAATTACTAATCAGCATAGTTTTTAAACATATTTGCCCATTTTTGTTTTTAATAACATTTTCAAGTAATGGCGTAAAGTTTGTTTCTCCAAACTAGGTGTCCCAGTGTTTGCTTTTCACTTTGTGTGGAAAAAACCACAATAAGTGATAACTTAAAATAAAATATGAAAAAAACCGCACAGGTTTAAAAACTTCGCTGATTCGTAATGATAGAATCTATGATAGCGTATATGTAAGACACGTCTGAGAAGCCTATGAATTAAAACATGAAATAAATGATTTTCGTACATGGACATAAGGGAAAATTACGAAAATTCAGATTAAAATGATCAATATCCCCGAAACTAGTAAAGATCCCTGAACGTACATAGGGGTTAAATCGAAAGCTTTTTAGCTGCTCTATCAGCCCTCTCACTTTTGGTGTTGGTTTTAGGGACACCCTGTATACCCAGATATTTGTGTATTTTTGTGAAAATAGTACCTACTATTTGATGCAAGTACGGAAAGTACGAGGTCCGATTCGAACGTTTTTAGCTGTGTCGACATTTATTGAAATATATTTATATTGTTGATGGATATTTAAGGCAAATTCCAATATAAACATTTTGTCCAAAAATCATAGATGTAAATCACTTCGTTTGTGGTTTACAATTTTTTTAACACTAGACGTGTTAACGCTATGAAAAATCTGCAAGCGACGTATTCCTGGGCTAGATTTTTGCTATAATTAATACGGTCTCAAAAATAGTAACCTTTTCATTTTTTCCAATATATATATAACAAACCGTGTAGTATATCAGTCCTATTTTAAACCATACGTTTCCTTCAACATTCGATATTAGAATATGGAGTGAACAAGCCTTGAAAAAATGTCTAAATTAGAGTCTCCAGGAAAATTCAGTGACTTTCAATAAAAGCATTTTGTGCAGTACTATATTTGGGAATAGAGTAAAACAAGCTGCTTAAATATACTAAAAATACTGACGATTCCATCACGGGCAATATCATCAGAATCAGACGAGCCCTTTAGATTTGAGACAGGTTTTGAATATCAAAACAACTTCTGTGAAAATTAAATATCAAAAAAAACATCATATTTTTACAAATATTTTTGACAAACCAGTTTGTAATAAAATAATATAAGTACCTAATTTGCCTAATGAATGTATCAACAAAATTAATATATTTCAATAAATGTCGATACAGCTAAAAACTTTCGGACCGGCCCTCGTATGTCATTTTACACGAGTCCGGCCCGAGGTGTATTGTCCCGAGCTACATGCGAGGGAGTAAACTTAGGGCCTGTTTCACAATCGACGAGTGAATTTATCTGCCAATTAAAGTTGGCTCTCTCTTTGTCTAATTTCAAGTGTAAGAAAGAGAAAGGGCTGAATTTATCTGTCAAATATGCTTTACTTGTCGATTGCGAAACAGGCACTTAGACTCGGGACCAGACATAGGAATCCGGGGGGCAAAATTTTACGATAGGTAGGGAGTTCCTATATCGATAAACTCAACTATCGATGCTTGTTCTATATACCTACTCAGTGATCACTCCGAAGTTTTGTTTTTTTTTATGAATACTGAAAAAAAATATCAAAATAATAGGTACGTATTTCTCTTCTTTTTTTTGACTCATGATTTTTTTCTTCATAATTGTTCCATCTACTATTTTGAGAATAAACGTTCAAAATTTGTTCGAAATTTTTGGGCGTTAATCGTCTCCGTCTTGGCTAATAAATCCATTTCAGGTGGCTAAATGACTTTTCAATTTCTGTGGAGGTAAATACCCCTAGGTATAACATTTTTTTTTAATAATGCTCTGTGAACTTCACTTGCCTTTAATAAGAACACTTTCAAAAAATAAATACAATACTGGGAGGGATCATTAGTACATGGAAAAAGCATCGATAATTGAGTATATCGATATAGGAACTCCCTACATCTCATAAAATTTTGCCCTCTGGATTCCTATGTCTGCTCGGGACGAATAAAAATGACAGTTCCGCTCGAGTGTCAAACGACGTTCTTAATAGATTTGCGAGAAAACGTCAATGAGAGAAAAATAAAATAGTAATTAAAAGGGCTGTCATTAATACGGTCACACATACCCAGATACACACAGTGGGACACATCAAGCTCTTAATAAATTATAAGTCATGGCTCGAAAGGATCTTGGAGTTGTTTATGGGATGCAATGCAACTTTGAGTAACGATATACAGCTACAAAAGTAAAAATTTTTGAGAAACTGTATTAAAAATAGAGTATTACGCGTTAGAGACGGTTTGTTACTTTGAAATGTTTCGTTGATGATGATTTGCTTTGGGCATTTCGAATTGCGTTGCGATCGATTTGCTCCTTGGGCGATCTTCCCTGTGGTCCTTCTTAGTATACAGACATTAAACCTAACAAACCAAATGCATCACAGGACGTTGTACTCTCAGTACGACCCGAATCAAGGTAATATCATTGTTGTATGAAATATGGTTAAAAATGACTGCCTGCTGAGTTTCTTGCACGTATCTTCTCAGCAGTGGTGTCCTCTTGGGAAGCGCTCGTAGATTGTTGACGTGTAAATGTGCCCGTGCGGCCTACTTACTGAATTATTGTTTTTTATCTTTATCTTTTATGACATAAAATGAAGATGTACGCTCATTTTCAGGTTTACGTGTAAAAGTCAAGATGTTAGCATGTATGTACAGTCAAAGACATTAATATCTATACGACCATTCGCGCCAATTATGGCCTATGTATTATGCCAAATATGGCCTTATTATCTGTGGCGTACGGGCGTATAGATATCTTTTGACGCCTAGGGAACGGAGGTATACGTAGGTTTATGACTTCAACTGTACCCGACCCAAAAAAAAAACAATTCATATTCAATCTTTTACACCCCGGTTCTTATGCTGTTACGTACTTTTAAAAACTTGTTTGTATATTTTTAATGGTCTTGATACCGGGTTTTATAAATCTGAGAAAAAAAATAGTGAACTCTCGTACAAAAATCCACCCCCGTATTTCATCCCCTTAGTAGTATTTTTTTAAAGATCGCCCATAGTCTAATTTTTATTTATAGGTAAATCAGTTAGCCTAAAAAAATCTGACCGAATTCTATGTTTTTTTCTGAAATCACCGTGTCATATTTTTTATTTATAACAACCCCAACACTTCTTATTTTAAAAATGTCATTTCACCTCGTTAGGGACAGTTTGATACAAGCTTTTATTTAACTTGCAATGTATGTATGTAAGGGTCAAATATTTTCAAGTTTTTGACCCATTTCCCGGTTACTGATGAAGCTGAAAATTTGCATATACCTTTAGTACAATACAATAATATAGTACCATCGAGCTGGTCTGATGATGGAGACTCAGGGTGGCCATAGGAACTCCTAAATTACACACCCGTGATAAACCCGTCGTGTTGGGGCTTGTTAGAATTGTCTTGACGAGTCAGATGACGACTGTGCAAAAAAAGTATAGTCGGCAACAAAAGTTTGCCATTTGCCATACTAATATTACCAAAATAAAAATAAAATGAAGTATACCACCATGATCTCTCTCTCTTTTTTTTTTCGTGTCTATTTATTAGTACATATACAGGGTGTCTTGAAATCAATCGAAGAAATTTTAACCGTAGATAGGGTGGATGATTTGGATCATCTCTACATTGGTAACTTTTTTTTAAGTTAATATTTGACTGAGTTACAGACTGATTTATCCTGACGATGCTCTCAGTGTGCTCCATCTTAACTAATTCATTCATAACCCATACACCGGATTGACGGGGGCAAATATGTACCAGTGCTAGTGATTCATTAAATATCGATTAAGTTTATCGACAATTTTTTTCGTGACATATGGATCTTCCATTAGGTACTTACAAAATAAAGTTGTAAATACCTTTATCTTCTATATCTAAATGATCAGCTTTCCATGAAGATAAACGATCTTTTTCTTTCGAATCATTTTTAACCGACTTAAAAAACTAAATGGTTCTCAATTCGTCGGAACACTAAAGAATATTGTCGTACTGAATTAATTTGTTATTCAATGTAATTTCAACGGTTGTCAAAAGTGACTCGAGTCCAGAGTCAATGTCAGATACCGGTTCTTTGTATTATAAGAGGTTTGCACATAATTAAAAGTCATTCAAGCTAGGCCATTACTTATTTTAATGATGATCAAAAATTGCTTTATATCGTTGTCGATAAATTTTGTCGATATTGAATCACTAGCACTGCTACATTTTTGACCCCGTCATACCGGTGTATGACATAACATGTGTCACAACGTAATGTAAATAAACAAGTTGTTCCATATCAACAAACTTTCTAATCACGGTCAAAAGCTCCACGGTGTTTAGAAAACTGAAAATAGACTGAAACTGAACTATAATATGAATGAAAAGATGATCTCTGATAAGGGCTATTATGTGAAATAATTTAAAAATGAAACTTACGATTACGATGTTTACTCACACTCTTCCCACACTCGCACAGGTAAAACAGCACTTGTACTCGTAGGTACATTAAAGTTATTTTATTAGATCATGAATCATGGATTTATTTCATTGATTTCTACCACCATCAGGGATAACTATGAATACAACACACAATAATTAAAACGAATCAATAAGTTGTTATTCTCCTTTGACAGTTCAGCATAGTATTTTTTTAAATCTTGTACCATTGAATACTTTTTATGAAAAGAGGTTTAGGTTTAGGTTTTGTAAAAATAAAATCGTCTCTACACGTAAGTTTATCCATTCCATGGCCTAGGAAAGGTTGGTATTTTTTGTTCTCTATGGTAAGTGTGACATCATAATAAATTATAATCAATTATGCGACGGCCTTTATATCCATGGACAAAATATTTTGCATTCGGGCTGTTGGCTACTGCCACAAATACCACGCAGATCAATACGGAGGGCAATAATCGGATCGTTCAATCCATGTCTATCTGAACTCTATGTCTGAGTCTATGAATTTATGGCTGTCATTATAATATTATGTCATTGTTATGTTATTTTGAGATATTCAAGTCGTCATTATTTTTGCTGTAAACCGGTTATACGGGCCACTTTAGAACAGAAAAGAATGGTAAATGGTTAGATCTCGACAATAATATAAGAAGGACGATAATATTATGATCAGTCTTGGCGAAGCGTGAACAAGAGATCTAGTGAATTCACATTTAAAACCAGCTAGTGTTCAAATTGCAAAAATGAAAATACAGTAAGTTGCACTAATGAAAATACAGTAAGTTGCACTAAAATTTATAATTATTTTAAAATGTTAGTCAGATTTCTGCTTACATGGAACGAACTGTTTGTTTACATACCATGTAAACAACGTATGGTGTCAGGTCATTGACCTTTAGAATTTTGACGTTAGTTACTACGAACGTTTGTAGTAGTATAGTATCAGCGTCAAAATGTCAAGGTCGAGATATCGGCTGCGATACATCAAGTAACAAAATTAATATAATTAATCCTTCTTTTTTTTTTACATTAACAGAAACAAAAATGAACCATACCCCCGTGATCAGAATCGTGCGAACTATTACCCCGCCAAATATCTCTTATTCGATCCAAGACACCCTGTATAGTGAGCCTATATTTATAACTTTTTCTATTATTATTTTTAATACTCATGTTTAATAACTTACATAGTTTCTTGTTATTGCTCGCGTGAAGTCTGTACCACCTACCTCGTAAAATATTTTAATTTGACACCTTATCCCTAGTAAGGTTGTCTGGAAGAGATCGCTAATCAGCGATAAGACCGCCTGTTGTTTACCTGTGTTGTTTTTAATAATGCTGTATCTCTGTAATGTTATTGTTTGGTGTACAATAAAGTGTTTTGTATTGTATTGTATTGTGTAGATACATTTGAACTTTATAAAGGCAAATAGCCGGAAGTTGCGTATAGATGGCGTATCTAAGCAATGTTACAGTATCAAAATAAAAAGTAATAGAAGGTATACGATACGCACTAAATAAAGAGAAAATAAACGCAAAACCGGGCAAGAACATTTCGGACCATGCTCAGTGACAAGAATCTATCTCAAAAAACAACATGTATGAACTAATTTTCTATTTAAAGTTATTTAGTGCTGTCTTTGATGATTTTTAGTAGGTATAAACACTTTAGTCCCCTGTATCTCAGTAACTAATTAAGTAGTGTACTTAATTGTGATAGTTTTCCTTTTAAATTCGTTATATGCGCTTTCATTACGAGACGAGACGTGGACGAGAAAAAAAATACATCACCTCGTTACGTGTAGGGGAGGTACCGTTAAAAAAAACTATTTTTAAAAATTTTATTTTACCACTTTGAGGGCGTGATTAATATGTATATTTATGCCAAATTACAGCTTTCTAGCTCTAAAGGTCTCTGAGCTAGGCTGCGGACAGACGGACGGACGGATATGGCGAAACTATAAGGGTTCGTAGTTTGACTACGGAACTCTAAAAAGACGTTGTAGTCCCACGTCGCCTTTAATGAGAGCAAATATAACGAATTTAAAAGCAACACTATAACGACTAAGGGAGTAAGTCATCATTGTTTTTTGAAGTACAGGCGACTTAAACGTACTTACTTACCTACTGAAAATCATTGACAGTGCTACCATTCCAATGTCAGTTGCGAGTGCAAGCGTGGTAGCGATAGCCAGCCGAAAGCAATTAACAAGCTGGGAATACTGTAAGATAGCATCAAATAACTTTCAATTGAAAATTTAATCGTTAGGTTTTTAAAGATAGGATTTTTGTGATTAGTAATGGTGACAAAACCCTATATCAAGCATGGTCGGACATACTCTTACTCGGTTTTTATACTTGAAGTTGGGTAAACGAACTAAAGTTACATAGTCATAGCTCAGCCAATTGCAAACCTAAAGTGGCAGTCGCTGAAGGTGATGGGCCACATTGCTCATACAACCCAATCAAACCAAATTCGTAGTGATGTTCAGAGGATGGCCGTGGTTCATAAGCCACTTTGCCCTGAATAGTTTGTACATAATGTCGAATGAGATCATTTTCATACTCTTTCAGTAGGCGGGCCTTAGTTTTTTTTTTTTTTTTTTATCAGGCTATGCAACCTTCCCCATGACAATTATTTGACTATACATAGAGTTTATTTAGACCAATGTTCCTTGACTATAAACTGAACAGTTGACCTTTATTTTCTGATAAACGTAGTAGTCCAAGATCCCAGGAAGACAACAAAAAACATTCATTCATATAGAGGCGCCACTATTTATTTTGCACCATTAACCTTACAACACAGAAAATTACATCCTAAAGCACATGAACACATTTAAAAGTCGTCCAAACTAAACTACCAGTTCCAATAAAAAAAAACCCAACAAAGTATCTCAACGTGAACCGACCGTTTACTCTCCGCCAGCAGCTCGCCGAGCTTCCTCTCGTTTTCCTCCAGCAGGCCCTTGTCCACTTTGTACGGGTTCTCATAAACTCGACCCGGTTCGTTCTCCCGTTCACGCATCTCTTCTTCTTCTACCTCTTTACTAAACTTTTCGTGGAATAGCTTCACAAGGTCAAAACACCTCTCTGTTAATTTGACTTCAGGAACCTCTAATCCTAGAAGAAGCTTTGATATTTTGTTTTTTTCTTCATCTGTGGCCATTGTTGAATCGAAGCTGCTAACATATAATCTGTTGTCATGACGACGTTTCGGTGTCTATGCGGCCGGACGTTTACACATTACATTATTAGCTCAATGTAAATGCATTGACTACGGCGTCGTCGAATTGCTGAAACAGCCCCCCCAGGTACAGGCCGAACATGCCCATCATCCCGGCGAACGGCAGCAGGAAGCAGAACAACTTTATGCTGGGGCACAGCATAAATACAGGGAGACAACTAAACATTTTTACTGTATTTTAAACTTAATTTTTTTTAATATTGTATTATTTTCACAGTTTTCATTATTTTTTATTTAAAAATCTACAAGTTACGGAAGTGTTTATGTGACGCACATGACATTGGTTTACTTTTTCACACACCGTCGATTGTTTCTGCGATTATGTTATACAAACTATAAAAGAGGATTCATACGAATACATAGGGCAAAAGAAACCTCCGAGAAATTAAACACCAGTACAAGAGCTTCTTTACGGTACACGGTTCACTAACACGGCCATTTTTTACCGGCAATTTTTAACCGGCAACTATACCTACCTAGGTTTATTTTAGCCTGAGAAAGACCTTTCAAGAAGGAAATGTAGGGTTTTTTATTATATGGACCGTTTTAGTAGTATGACGTAATAACTGGATAATTATTAAAAATACCTGTCGGAGCATTTTGCATCACAATAGAAAATTGCAAAATATGTGGTTTGCTTTTACGTAGGTATAAAGATTATCATCAGTACATATTACAAAACAAAGTCACTTCCCGCTGTCTGTCTGTCCCTATGTATGCTTAGATCTTTAAAACTACGCATCGGATTATGATGCGGTTTTTTTGAATAGATAGAGTGATTCAAAAGGAAGGTTATTATTAGTGACCGACCGAAACATGTTATTTTGCCGAAACCGAAACCGAAGGTTCGGTTTCATTGTAGTTTCGGCCGAAACCGAAACCGAAACCGAACCTTTTATATAAAAAAAAAGTCCTTAAAAAGTCGAATAAATGTTAGTAAGCCCGTTTTTTTCTAAAATTAAATTAATATCTCGCCGACCTATAATTACAGCTTTCTACTTTCAAAGATTTATCACAATGAAATTTCAGCTCAGTTACAGAGGTTCTGTTTGAAAATTTAACTACCAGCCGTGTCGAGCGCGCCCGACGTTAGCCGAGCGCGACCCGAAGGTACGATGTTGTAAGTTTCGGCGCGGCCGAAGGGTTCGGCCGTTTTTGGCCGAAACTGGCCGAAACCGAAACCGAAATTTCGGACGGACACTAGTTATTATGCATACTTAATAAACTCTGTTTTATGTACTATCAGCCCAATGGAACCCTGACCCACCATAGAACGGTGTCAGTGACATTTAAAAAACAATTTGTTTGACACTTCTTATGACTTGAATCATAACGTCTCTGTGACACAGTTCTATGGTGGGTCAAGGTTCCAATGATCTGATAGTACGGGTGTTACAGAAAACTCACATAAACCGAAGCGAGGCGAGGGCGGGTCGCTAGTTCAATAATAATGCGTCTACATTTTCAACGACTTCAATAAAGGAGGAAGTTCTCAATTCGTCTGTTTTTTTATGCTTGTTACCTCAGAACTTTCGACGGGGTGAACCGATTTTAATAATTCTTTTTAGGGTTCCATAGTCAAACTAGGAACCCTTATAGTTTCGCTATGTCCGTCCGTCCGTCCGCAGCATAGCTCAGACACCATAAGTACTAGAATGCCGTAATTTGGTATGAATATACATATAAGTCTCGCTAACAAAGTGGTAAAATATAATCATATGAAAAAAAAAAATGTTTAATGTACCTACACGTATGTAACGTGGGCATGTATTTTCTTTTCTCGTCTACCCCATAGTGTGGGGTGTCGTTGGATAGGTCTTTCAAAAATATTGCGGGGTTGTCGAGCCAGTTTTTGGATTAAGGGATCCGTTCATGAAATATTAATATAGGGCAAAATTTTGTTAGAGTCAAGTGTCCCCCCCCTACAGAAATTCTGAAAAATATCCTTAATGAAAGCGCATATAACGAATTTAAAAGGAAAACTATCACAATAAAGTAAGCTTAATTAGTTACTGAGTTACAAACGGTTTAAATGTTTATACCTACCGAAAACTTACTTGCAGTGTTGGTAAACTGACCGCGTCCCAGGTCGATGTATGGACATAACAGTTTTCCAACGGCCAAGTTAAGTTTGTCGCAACTGTCGCAAGGTCTAATTTGTTTGTAGTAACGGCTTCGGAACCCTACACTGAGCATGGTCCGACATGCTCTTGCCCGGTTTTTTATTTGAATGCTGGTGCTTCCTGTTTGGTCCCATTTTTATTAAAATAAAGATCTAATGATGGAGTCCGTGAGGAATCGACGGAACTCTTCAAAATACAACCACACCCACCTATTTGCTATTTGTAGGCACGCCTATAGTGATTTTGGTATTTTCTTTGTAACTCGTGTATTTGCTCTTGGAAAGCACTATTTGGTAAAGTGGAACTGATGATGAAGACCACAGATAGCCACCGGAACTCCCAAACGCTATATATTTCAAGGCTGGCGACATGATATTTCGATTAAGATAGTTGAGCGACTATGACGAAGCATATTTATTTAGGTTTAAATATACGACTGTGTCTTTCCCACGGCATAGGTGGTAGCTATAGGTGGAGCTAGCCTTGAGATTATTTGTATCTACCCCGATTTAATAATTTAAGATTGTAATGTTTCACTATCGTGCATGCATGAGATGATGAGATTATGCTGTTTTTTTATTCAAGTAAAGAAATTGTAGTACTTACGGTAAAATCGAACTTAATCATACATACCTACATTAAATCACGCCTGTTTCCCAGAGGGGTAGGCAGAGACCACTTCCTTCTCTTCTTCGAGCTTCTTCTTCGAACTTAATTGATATGTATATATCCAGATTAAACACTGTTCATCCTTAGTCACGTAATAATAACACTGTCAGATATGTGTCCGGCGCACTAAGCTATATTGCAAAAACTGTCGGTGTTAGAAAGATTTATAGTAGTTTTTTTATGTACCTAACTGATACATAAATGAGAGTCCTTAAGACTGCGCCGAGCGTACGCCGGATGTACAGTGGCGCCCTCATTGCTATTATTGTGTTTTCTAATAAAGCAAAGTATTTTCTTGAAATTGGTTTGTAGGTTTTTGTACTACAAATGAAAACACAACTTATACGGTATATCACATAGTTTAATAACAATTCATCCACCTTTTTCCGTTAAGCTGACTACTTGTACCCGGTTCCTATATTCAAGAAACGAATCGTTTTCCTTTCGTCTCGTTATAATTTGACATTGGCTACGTACGAAATGAATGTGTCAAATTTTTACGAGACGTAAGGAAAACGATTCGTTTCTCGAATATAGGAACCGGGCATTAAAGGGTAATCGTTATTAAAGTTTGTTACGTATCCCATAAATTGGGTTTTTACTTGCGCTACAAAAACGGACCGTCTGATTGCAAGGAAATTCTTTAGTTAATTATAAAACACAATAATAGTGATGGAGGCCAGGAGGAAGCCACTGGAGGCTCGACGTTTGCTCGGTGCAGTCTTAAAACACGAGTGTGTTTTTATAAAACGACCCAAAGGCGAGTCTTATAATAAGATCACACGAGTGTTTTAAGGCTTATTTAATTACAGTTGCATATATTACTTTATTTACACACATATTATTAAAAGTACCTACACTAAGATGGGTTCAGAAGCCGACGACTTGACGACAAAAATGGAGGCAAAAAAAACTTGTGCCTTGTCAGTGTCACAATAATGGAGGGTTAATCAATTGACAGCGCTAATTTGAATCTAACGCTTCTTATTTTAGTCGGTCTATTCAATTTAGTTTAGCTGCCAAAATGCTAAACAAAGAAACGTCAAACTAAATTGACTAATTTTTGCGGCGAATAAGATAGTCCCGTTTATAATTTTAAAAAAGTCAAGTACATATTATTTTTTTATTATTTGTAATTACATTTTTTAATGGATGAAGAATTCGTCATGGCTTCGGTGGCGGCCGACGAGGGAGCATGGCTAGGGTGAAAAACTTTATTTAAAAAGGGTGCGTGATGCATCCAACCCATTCGACTGATCGACCTACTGTCGCGGAACATGGGCACACACGCGGTCGATTATTAATAAACTAATCTCAACTCTAATGCTCGTCTCGAGATACGTCAAAAATTACAGTGTTCTATGGTTTAACGTTTACTATGACGTATCTTGTGACGGACATCTCAGCCAAGATGAGTTAATTAATACGGGCCTTAGAGCATAGGAGTGCTAGTGGGTACGGTGCCCCAACACAAAGGTTTTAAGTGCAAGTGACGAGAATAGAAAAAGAGAGCTACCCCTATAAATTGGGTGTTTTTTTTTTAATAATTTTTCTTGACCATGGATGCTAAGTCCTTCAGTCGAAACACATAAAGTTTACATTGGGTGCGGTGGATGTGGTGTGCCACATGCATTACAAAACTCTTAATAATTCGAGTTACTTGTTGAATGTGGCGATTTCAATGTTTGAGAAAATTTATTTGTTCATTTACCACGTCTTACACTTATTCTTTCTCGTATTGCCATATAGAGTACCTAGATTAAAACCTCCTCGATCCTCTCTGAATAAAAAAGAAAACTATGACAGCTGCCAGAAAACTTTTCAATCTATTCATTACCGCCATTACTGGTTACAATTTGTTTTCTTGTATAAAATTGTTCGATTTGTTGACTTTAAACCATAAAATGAGTGATCAAGATGATATAAATATTTCTGCGACGCCTCCTGATGACCGTGACAAAGCAACTAACGTCATAAATTACTTATTAGTATTAGTGGCCCTGAACAACCCCGCGATGCCGGTCATAATATGCGGCTCCTGAACGCATCATGGAGGCATATGATATGTGGGTAGATAAATAATGTATGTAACTGTACAGAATTAGGCATTATGAACAGTCACATACCTAAACTACTATTACATTCCTACTCGAAATAATAACCTTTTCTATGGATCTAATTTGAAGCATTTCATGATTAAAAGTGTTATTGTTATTTAAAATAATTTATCAAATTAAATTATCTTCGCCTACTTACCTACTGCGCAAAAAGTGAACACAATCGCATTAAATTGATTCGTAGGAAATTCCATACTTCCAATCATGAGCTTCTACAATAAATGTTGATGCCGTCGTTTTGGATCTCTTGAAAAACCTCACCATACAAACTGCCACTTTCATCACACAACTCAAAAGAGAAATTACCTCATTAGGTAATATATTTATGTACTATAATCACAAAAGAGGTTGATATTGCGCAATTCGGACCGGTATTACGAGGTCAAACGAAGGTCATTTCTTAAATTTATTATAATTAATTTATTGTGATATATAATATATATTTTCACTTTTAATTTATTTATTGTGATAACTATAAGCATCGATTCGAGAATTAGGTACTTTATACCTTTAATATTTGAAAATGTAGTTACAATAATACGTTATAGGTACCTGTCATTGCTGTAACTTACTACCACAGGTAATGCTGGTCATTGCCAACGTGTTTTGAACGCATAATAAAGGACTTATGATATGTGTGTAGATAAAATGGCTTTTACATTATGACAAGTTGAATGTTTGCTTGCATTCGGATAGGTACTTAATCAATAATCAAAAAGGCTCACTAACAAGGCTACGACGCTACGAATAGTTATAAATCTGTATTAGGAATTGACCAGTTATGTAGGAGTAGTTGATGAGTATGGGGTTCTCGTTGGGCAGTACGAAGCGCCACAGGAACAAGTACTTGAGCGTGTCGGCGTTGTAACAGGCCAGCTGCTGCACGAGGCGCAGGCCCTCCAAGCGCGAGCAGCATAGGTTCTCGAGAGACACTAGTTGTAGCCGATCCTGGAAACTAAACGAGATTTGAGTTATCGCCGTGCCGCGATAGGGCACCCCCATATTTCGCACAACTCCAACATGGGGCTCGTAAAGTCTGCCGGCTAGCTACCTATAGATAGAAACGTGACGAGCTTTAGCTATCTATATAAGCAACTAGGCAACAACCTACGTGGGTTATCTTACGTACTTACCTATCATCAGCCACTAAATCAATCTTTTTACTAATTTTTGCGACGCGGATGCTAAGTTACAGTCGAGTTCATAAATCGGTCGACCTTAATTGTCACTTTAATAGCTTTGCCAATTAATTAAATAGGCAAGGTACTAAAGTCTACATATATTTATGAACTCGACTGTAGGTAGCGATTCCTACAAAGCTAGGCGGCCTCGGATGCGATCCTCAATAATAGCAAGTATTTCTGTTATAGACACAAATACGAGTAAGTAGGTATATTTCTTCATCATGGATGCTACGTTACCCGAGTCAGTAGTGACCCTGCCTTCGAATCTGTGTTGTTTCAAAATGCCTCAACAGGTTTTTGGAAAAAAAAATTAACTTACTTTAAAAAATGATAGGTAACTATGTTTATTCCCTTCAGTTAGGTCTTCCTCTTTGTATTATGTTATCTATCATTAAAGAAGTACTGTACATGTTTCCACGGTGCCTCAAACCTTCTCAAAAATGCTTAAGAGGATTGTGAAACTGAAAATGCCCAAACAAAATGCGGTAACGTTCCTCATCCCATGAATCAAGTCCGAGTTTTGATGTAGTAGACATAATGAAACACTGGGTCGGTACGTTTTTCTTTTCAACAAAAATATTTCTTGGGAAGAAACAACAAAAAAACGGATGCTTGCACACCTAGTTTTTCAAAATTACTACAACACATTAAAAAACCATGAAAATTTAACTTTAATTTAGTGGGTGAGACACGTTATCGCCCGGAGCTAAATTTGTGTTGAAAATTTACGAAACTACGCAATTTAAGCGTCGTTTTACAGTCCTCTTAGAACACCAATAAACAAAACTTTAGAAAACTAAACTTACTACTAATTAAACTTGCACTCCTCGTATGCTCCTCACCTTAAAATGTTGTTAAGTATTCGAAAAAACGTTTTCCTTTTGCAATAATCAAGACAATTTAATTTGATTAACTGGTCGCATATAATAAGGCGGTCCATTTGACACTGTTCCGCTTCCATTTTCTGCAAAAATATTAATCAAGTTGTTGTTTAAATCTAACCCAACAGTAAATAGATCGAATGGTTAATAACCATTTAATAAATGAATGGTAAAGTATTTCCTTTATTACTCGATTCGAGCGCTCGGACTATTTCGGTGAACCAATTATGTAAGTAGAGCTTGTTTGAACAACCCTTTTGTAATAACTCTGTTACATCTAGTCAGGTGCTCGAGACGACACTAAAACGATTATAATTGAATTACCCATTAAATCGCTCATTGAATACAAAACGGACACATTTCAAAATAATTTGCTCTTGCATTAAAATGCAACACTGCCTCATTTTGGAATGTGTCCGATTTGTATTCAATGAACGAAATATCAACGTAAAAAACCTTATATAGACCTGTAGTGGGAGAAAAATAGGCTTTGATAACATTAGAGTTTGTTATTTTTTGATATGTCGTTGGAGGCATGTTAAATAGCAATAATCTAAAAAGTTAGAAAATTATAGTCGGGGGTTTCGGACATATTGACATATTTTAATTTTTGCCAATAACTTTGTAAATATAGAATTAAAGTTTAAAAAAACGGTGGCATATCGTATATCACTTTAATTTCTTTACAATATTCCGATTTTAGAAACCTGGAACACCTGCATTCTGGTAAACAAAAAAATGCTAATTACTTTGTAAATAATGAATTAGAGTAGCTGATATCGCACAATTATGATATAATCGATCAACTTAATACACTGGAAAAAAGTTAGAAATGTAGACTATCGGCCTGTCTAGATATTAACTTCTGGTGAAGCAGTAAAGCCAATATTGAATTAGAGTTTGTAGAGTTCATTTATAACCAGTCATGACAATGATCTCAGTTACCAAACAAAAGATTAGAAATATAAAATCATGGGGACACTAAATACTGATACGTAAAGCACTCCGTGATACGTAGGTATAATTCAAACTCGCGCGCGGGGCGTGCGCGCCTCGCTGTGGGAGCGATCGGCGGCGGTGCGGGGTTGCGTGG
Source organism: Acleris laterana (assembly GCA_963966035.1). Taxonomy (NCBI): domain Eukaryota; kingdom Metazoa; phylum Arthropoda; class Insecta; order Lepidoptera; family Tortricidae; genus Acleris; species Acleris laterana. The sequence goes on from OZ014438.1 coordinate 20,627,260, forward strand.
TGCCCTTGACTGCGGCGCGGCCGCGAGCCACGATCCCATCACTTTACTCAAAAAAAATTGCAAAGCGTGTTTTTAATTAATACATAAATATCAATGGAAAATAGTTATTTTGTTATACCTTCGCTAAAGGAAATGGAAAGACGAAACTTTCTCTTATTTATTTCTATATTGTTAAGTAGCATTTTATGAGTTGCCTTTTTTCACCCAGTACACTATGAAACTAGGAAGGGTGATTTAAAGCCGGTTTTCGTCCAGTTAGCTGAGTTGCCAGCTTTGGAGGACTAGAATAATATGGTCAAGTAATAAAATGTATAGAGAAAAAAAATAACTTTAGTGCTAATATGCTTTATTTTAGGTTAGATGAAGCATTCAGTTATAATTGTCAGTTTTTTATAAAAAATGTTAATGATAAAAGTACCGATTTTACTAGTTTTCGTCCGCAAATTTTGGTTTTCGACCGAAAGTCTGTCAGGTAGTTTTCGACCATTTTGTAGATGAGCTAAGAAATAGTAAAAAAAACGGATTGGCTAACAATATCTATTATTGGTACTTAATATAAGTTTTCTTTCATATTACCAAACAACATAAGTATTATTTTAAAATAAATAAAATTTAGTTAATCCTTGTCCGAAAACTGAGGTGTAAATTTTAGTTTTCGTCCACTCCAGAGTAAAAGGCCGGAAATTAATGTAATAGTTTAGTCGTTTCTAGATTTCGTCCATATATTTAAATTGATTTTACTCGTGCAGCAATGACAATTGGGCGGACGAAAATGGAATGTCTAGTCGAGTAACCACCCAAGATCATTTTACATCAAACAAATATAAATCGGCATAGGTTATTACAAATTGAGACTGACACAAAATCACATTTGACTTTTCAGTTTTCGTCCAGAGGACAAGAATTAAATATTTTGCAGATTACGTAATTCAGTATTAGTTCACTAAAATGTTATATGTTTACCGGAGATAATATATGATTACACCGTAATTTTAAGTTCATTATATTTTAATTGAGCCTTATGCACAAAAAGAACCTAATACTAACACGCAAAAATACTTAAAAACCTTGGCGTGAAATGTCTTGGTATCACTAAATTTCCACGACCGCGACAACACTTTCGTAACACGAAAATTAAACACCAACCGTAGTTTTCATTAGTCTCAACTTAAATAATATATTCATTTTTGTGAAATTAATGTTTGGCTACTAAGGGTCCCAACGAGACCAAACATGCGCGAGTAGCTGATTTTATTTTACTATTCCAGGCTTTTGTTCTAAACAACACAGTCTACTGGACGAAAACTGGAACCGGACGGAAAACCGGCGAAATCACCCTACGTCACAGATAACATTAAGTTTTGCCCAACAGTTATTTATCTAACATTTTAAATTGACGAAACCACCACATAGATAGAAGGGTTCCGTGCGGTCTACTAAGGTAAATGTACGCTTCCCCGAATCTGCCGTATCACCGAATTCCTCATATTTTAAGCTTTTAGTCAGTACTTACAGTTGTTATTAAGTTGTGATTTTTTTTTCGCTAGCTATATACCTATCCCTTCCACTACGCGGCCAATCTGGCCATTTGCTGTCTCAGTCGGGACGCAACAATCAATTAAGTTAGTTGATCGCTGATCGCCATTTAGTATGGGAGTTCTTGTGACAATCGATAAGAAATCGCGTATACTTCATAAAACCGTATTACGTTACCTTTGTGTTTGAAAATGTGTTTTTTCAGTGTTGTTATTTAATTAGTTTTTGACTTCTGATAAATAAAGTGAATTTAGTGTGGTCATATTTATAGAAATTAACAAAAATGTGAATTCGGTGATGAGTTAACCCTGACTTTGACTGGAAGGTTTAACCGAACAGTGTCCGGAATCAGGGAAAGCGTACACATTTAAACATTTAAGCCGTCAATGTTTTAATACTAGCTTGAAGTTAATTATTAAATTATTAGTTTTACTACACATAATGTTAATGTTTTTTGATATAGAGTTGTAAAAATAATTATATAAAAAGGTAATAAAAAAAAACTGGTTTCAAAGACTGTTAAATAAGAAATATTTTAAATTTGAATAAAGGGTTTCTAGCTACCATATAGATAATCATTTTGAAATTATAATCAGATTTTTCTTTTTTTATTCAATTTGGTCACATTACACAGCATGACGTGTGTGTGTCAAAGGTGTGAAAATGATTTAAGTTTTTGGGTATTTTTTTTGTAATTTTGGATAAACCGCCTATTACTGGCTAACCTCCAGTTACTAACCAAAATGTAAAAATATAATTTAAATGAAGGGTTCTCAGTATGAGCAATTATCGAATTTCCTGGACAAAAACTACGTATTGTTGTATGGTAGGGCAAGATATGTACCTAATTTAACATTGTAAAATCCTTTTACTCTTATTTTACAAATAAATAAATTCGGATTCTGATTCTGATTCTGTCGAAAGTATGCACAGTAGCAAAGTTTTGGCCAGTAATTTAATAAACTGGCCAGTAACAAGCAATTTACCCTATCAAATACAAAAAAACAATCGTCTTGTTCCATATATGTACTATTTCCTTAAAATTCTTGACCTTGAATAAATAAATAAAAAATGCCTTTTGTTAGACCAAAGTTTGAGCACCACTGAGCGGCAAAATTTCATAATTTTTTCCCTAGTGCGGTGATGCGGCAGCCCGGTTCGGTATTATGTGCAAATCCAGTTTGGTTAAAAAACGGGGTAAGCGATTGAAAAACCTTTAAAAAAATTAAACACATTTGTAACCATGTAATTTATTTCCAGGTACATTAAAAGGGTGACAAATTTATTAAAGTAACCATTATTCTATTGATTATAATCGCATATAAATCCCACACCTTATTAAAAAAATAAACGTACGTCGAAACGTACGTTTTTAGGTTCGGTTTAGGTTTACTTTACTAGGTTCATAAAATCTAATTTAAAACCACTATCTTATAACGTGAATTAAAAAACCGGGCAAGAGCAATATCGGACCATGCTCAGTGTAGGGTTCCGAAGCCGTTAAGTACTAAGAAAAACTAACTCAAAAAATAGCAAGTATGAACAAATTTTCTATTGAAACTTATTTGGGGCTGTCTTAGAAGATTTTTAGTAGGTATTAACACTTTAGGTAATCATCCTTTAATTCTCAAGAATCAATCAATTTCGGTTAATTAGACCTCGCGACAAACTTAACTTTGCCGTTCGAAAACTGTTATCCCCATACATGGCATAGGTTGCGGTCAGTTTACCAACACCGCATATAACAATAAATAAATAATTACGTGAAGTACCTATGGGAGGTAAGATAACCTACCCTTTTTTAAGATTTTATTTTACCACTTAGTCTGCGTGACTAATATCAGTACATGTATATTCATGCCAAATAAAAGCTAGTACTACCTAGTACTGAGTCTAAGCTGAGGAGATGGCGAGACTATTAAGGGTTCATACTCATACTCATACTCATACTCATTTATTGGTTCGTAGTTGGATTACTGGCCATCAATAAAATTTTTGAAGCCGCTGCTAGGAAATTGTTTTTTTTAAGAGATAACTAGGGAAAATCGTCAGTAACTGGCCACCCCCCGGTAACTGGCCACTTTGCAATAAAATGAGTTAAGAAAAATATTTGTTCACATTTTTGCGATTAAACTAGAATACCTAGATCTTGAGTTATTACCCGGAGTAGGTACTGTCCCAGTAGGTATCTTTACTAACAGCGTCAGTAAGAAATTTCTTGGTGGCTAGTAACTAAATGACACTTTCTAAAGTGGCTAGTTACTGGCGATTTACCCTACTATTGTAATACTAATATACAGGTCGTTTTTTCAATGAGTGTCCAAATTTTAGAGACTATCTCTGTAGGTCATACTCATTAATATTTAATATGGGACCAACATCCAAATCAGCTGTTCCATAGGTACCTACAAACTTCGAGAGCTAAACAGCCGAAAGTTGATCAGTATGAGTAAGGCCCTGTTGTTTGATCAGTAGTTAAAGTAACTAATTGTTAAATTTTGAAAAAGGAATTGAAAATTTGACACATTTTCTTGAGATTACTTCAAATTTTCGATTCCTTTTTCAAATTATAACAATTAGTTAGTTTAACTACTGATAGTACTGATCAAACAACAGGCCCTTAGTCCCTAAAATTTGCACACTCATTAAATAAACGCGCTGTACATCTTTCAGCTTTAAACTGCATCTAATAATATGCGCACGTAAACAAACAATGATTGCGAAAATAATAATGTTTGACGAACGCAGGGCGTGCGCGGCGGCGGCGGGGGGCGAGGTATCGCTCCCTCGGTCGCCTACGGCTCCCGCGCGCCGGCCGCCTTTAAGGCCCCGCGCGGGCCGGTTATGAATTTCGCGCCTTTTTAAATAGATTATACTGTTGTACTACAAGCTAAACACAGAAATTTCTAAATTTCTGTAATATGGCTGCAAACCTTCTTTTACTGTAGTAGACTTATCTTTACAGACTTTAATTCAATATTAGACGTTTTATGACAGCAAACGCATATATCTTTTGAAGCAGATATCTTATTGCTCTAAACTTTTGGTTTGTTTATTAACTTAAGAATTGAAAGATATTGCTGTGGATTTTTCAAACTCTAATTCAATATTGGCATAATAATACACTAATTCTCGTTTGACTATGTCCCAAGCTAAAAAAAAATCTAACAACTTAATAGCATAAAGCGACAAACATATCATAAACGATAAAGCAAAAACTTTGCACACTAATTCAATATTCATTAATGAGCAATAATAAAATATAAATACCTCATTAATACCTAAAGCTCGTTCTAACTTTTCGCCATATTTTACAAATATGCTTAGAAATATGTCCCATGCCACTAAGCAAACTTTTTTTCAACATTAGAATTTTAAAAACTTGTAGGGCAAAAATTCGGTCCCACTATTGGGCTAATACTAAAAAGCAGCATTCATGTTTAAGGCCACGGTTAAAAGTAATTGCTAACCTTAAGCGTAATTTCGAATGATCTATGGTACTCCTTGAGATAGAGGTGTGAGGGTAGTTTGAGGGCGGCGTTGGACCGCCAGAGGTAGCTGCCGAGTTGGGTGGGCAGGCGCAGGTTGGGATACTGGTACGTAAACAGCACCTGCTCGCAGTGCATGTCTCCCAGAAAGTATCGCTGCACGTCGTGGATGCTCCAATACTGCGTGTCGGTGCTCCTGTAAAACGCAGTCACTCTGGACTCGTCGACAAAACGGATACAATATCCTACGCTACATTGTTGATGCCGGCTATATCCTGCTAATCATATTTGACTACGGATTAGTATATCCTACAAATATTATGAATGTTTCTTTTAGGGACGTTGTATGTTTGTCTCTCATATCACTCACACTTTTAAATAGCGAATGGATATGGATAAAAAACTGGGCACACAAATAATCCACTTACTAGATTAAAACAAAGGGTAAGTTTTTGTATCCCGGGAATTTTAACACGAAGTTGCCAATGGAAACACGATTAACGACTTTTACGCGAGTCACTAATTTTAATTAATTAAGAAGTAAATTAAAATGTGGTACTGATTTTGTTATTAGTCAAATAAAAAATAAATCTCTCGTACGGGTATGTTCATAGCGTTAAAAGCAGACCTAACTTTCCCGGCCTGTATGCTAGGTAGTCGATAACATTTTATTCTGAATCTTGAAGGCTTATTAATTTCTAGTGCCACGAGATCAGGGAATCTGATCAAATGTATATTATTTATAAAGGGCCGGAAGAACACACAGCAGTACGTGGTCGTCGGGCAGCGCTCCGTCGTCGCTGGGCTCGTAGTGCGGCCACGCGTGCCGCTCGCCCGGCGCGCCCTGCGCCCGCGGGGCCCCGCCGCGCGCGCCCTCCCGCGCGCACTGGCACGTCTGGCA